>JACEII010000046.1:848833-880339 GCA_014332785.1 Antheraea mylitta
TACACTAGATATGTGATCAAAATTTTACATTTATTTAATATATTTAATAAAAACGCGTGCGGAGCCTCGGGCAACAGCTAGTAAAATATAAAATCCACTACATGACAGACTAAAATCCCGCCAAAAACTCGTTTGATACATCTTATCGAATTAAATCATTTAGTTATTTTAATACAAGATATATAATTAATATACTATATACCTATACATATTACGAGATATAGCATTGTCCAATTCGGTAGTATTATCTAGATTCTAGGTAATAAATCTTACTGAAGTACAAAGATAGGTCCTATAATATATATTAAGTAATAGAATCAGACATTAAATGTTAATAAAAAACACAGTAACGTTTCTTTTTAATTAAATTGAATGTACCCACTATTACAGTTAGTATGTTATAATCCAGTACATAATTCTAACGTCACCTCAAATAAGTCGATATTTTATTTATATAACTAAATAATCTGACTCGTTTTTTTTTCGAAATGACTACGCTATTGACCCTGCAAGGTCTTAACAACTTCACCGGACTACTAAGGCGAGCGCTTATGGCACTCAGCCGATTTTATTTTAGCAACCAGCTCAAGGGTGCACCGCACACCTCGGCTTGGCTGTTGCCTTTTGCATGCAAAATCGCGACCTATCTTAGCTAACCTAGCTAACTATTCATATATGTATGAGATGTTGAAACGTATATGTGTACCAAGCATAGACGCCTCAACAACTCCTCCATATATTTATTATCGGAAAATTGAGTTTTTCAGTTCGATAAAGGAAAAAAAAGTAAACCCTTCCTTCATTTCCTTCCTTCCTTTTTATGTGTAAGCGTGTACGCGTGCACGTGTGTGGGGGTGAACGTGTAGTGTTGTAGCGGTGATGAATATTTGTGTGTCACCGTATCGCGCAAGCAACGCACTCAAGGGCTCCCTACCGAGGGATTGAATCAAGGCTTGAGCCGCTGCCGTGGAAGGCGTAATCGGGTGTGCGGGAGCGAAATTAACTCCCAGACCACGGCGGCGTGATCTGTGGTTACGCAGGCGTGGGCGTGAACACGCTCTGTTTCGAGGGACAGGCTGGTACTGATCGTTCGCTGACGTGATTTTTTTTTCTCGAACTGACTAGGCTATTGACCTGGCAAGGTCTTTACAGCTTCACCGGACTACAACGCTGACGTGATTGAATCAGGAGGGTCGGTAAAAATGTGTCGCGGACGCCTTTTATAACGCGCAGCGATAGGTACGAATTCATAGTTTGCGGCGGATACCACTAACGGACTGATCTGACTCGTATAATTCAGTATTAGTAAACTACCTCGTATCAATTTAGCAGATCATTCGAGCGTGCAGAGTACAATTTAGTTGGGTGTTCGGTTCGTAATAGTTGTAATCCGCTTAGTGAAATTAGTTTCTGAAGTTTGTTTTCATTGACTCTCCTAAATATCATAATAGATTTTTCACTATTTTCTTTACCCAATGAGTGTGCTTCGTTTTTACCGTTTTTATTTTCCCTTGTACCTCAAAGTTAAAGATGTTTTAGTGTTTATTCGACTCGCACCCCACTTTGTAATACCATAATTTGGCAAATGGAGTTTGACCCTAAATTATTTTCAAACGTTTGTACCGATTTTATTATTGGTTTTACTTCAAACCGAAAAAGTTACAAAATTTCTAAATAAAAAAATCTAAGAATCTTAATTTAGGTACAACATAAGAAAATCTGTAAATGAGTTAAGTAGTGCATATATATGTACTTGTATGGAATAATTTCAATTTCCACAATATCTCAGAAGGAAAGAAAATATTGGATCTAGAAAATTTTCAGGATAAATCGTGGACTTTATAAATTCTCGATATTTTTCAAATTGCTTAGTGCGTCTCGTAATAGCTTGTATGTAGAGGAAACATGTTCAATTACAAGAATATCTCAATACGACGTTTAAATATGTTCATAGAAAATGCTTAACTCAATTTATTTTCTATATTTATAAATTCCATGAATGGTAGTGTCGTGTAATCGTTTGCACTCGTAGAAAACACATCTCTTCAAACGTAAACAAACCTGCTGGAAAGATCTTGTCAAAAAAATAATACATTTATTTTTTTCATTCGGTTATGTTGATCGTGAATTATGAAATAATGAGTTCAGTGGTTGAGATACGTAGGTTTGAATCCTTACAATGTGTTGGAGCTTTCGATATATTAAAAGAACACGGTGATGTGATTCGAGTTTTTCTAATATTGCCTTGGTTAGCAAACCATGCATAAATTGATAATCTGCCGCTAAGCATCTAAAGACGTGTTCCGGCAGATACATTCGCGAGGCTAAATTAAATCCGATCGAATTAATATCGACTCGACAATGTTAATTTAGCACATCTCAATTAATTCCTCGTAGCTTTACTAGAGTTACTAATTTGTATGTAATGACTAAGCACTATTATATATTCATTGGACTCAATTTTATTCGAAGAAAATGTCGTCAGAAATTATACTTATAATTTATATCTGTCAAAGCTGTCCCCTACAGTGGCATAAATTATCCACAGTCAATAATGGAAAGGCATTTAGATGTCGAATATCAGCTTACCTTAGTGCTAATATTCCTTTTTTGCACGATGCTAAAAATTAATTGCAAACCTAAATTACATCTAATTATAACTGTAAACTGTGAATTGTCCAAGACTATAAGGGCTTAAGTTCCACACAAACGAATGTAGAACTTATCACGCACTGCTCTACAGACTGTTGGTAGATTATATTTTAAAAATATACCGTATTTATTACAAAATTTAAGAAAATAAACAATAATCAATGATATATTTTTTTTTTTTCGAAATGTCTACGCTATTGACCCAGTAAGGTCTTAACAGCTTCACCGGACTACTAAGGTGAGCGCTTAAGGCACTCAGCCGATTCCATTCTGGCAACCAGCTCAAGGGTGCACGGCACACCTCGGCCTGGCTGTTGCCTGTTGCATGCAAAATCGCGACCTATCTTAGCTAACCTAGCTAACTATTCATATATGTATAAGTTGTTGAAACGTATATGTGTACCAAGCATACACGCCTCAACAACTCCTCCATATCTTTATTATCGGAAAATTGAGAGTTTTTCAGTTCGATAAGGGAAAAAAGTAAACCCTTCCACTTTCATGTGTAAGCGTGTAGGCGTGCACGTGTGTGGAGGTGATCGTGTAGTGTTGTAGCAGTGATATGTCACCGTATTGCGCAAGCAACGCACTCAAGGGCTCCCTACCGAGGGATCGAACCTAGGCTTGAGCCACTGCCGTGGGAGGCCTAATCGGGTGTGCGGGAGCGAAATTAACCCCCAGACCACGGCCGCGTGATCTGTGGTTACGCGGGCGTGGGCGTGAGCACTCTCTGTTTCGAGGGACAGGCTGGTACTGATCGTTCGCTGACGTGATTAAATCAGGAGGGTCGGTAAAAATGCATCGCGGACGTCTTTTATAACGCGCAGCGTTAGGTACGGGTTCATAGTTTGCGGCGGATACCACTAAGGGACTGGGATGATTCGTGGCTTTTTCAAAATAGCTAATCGTAAGTGATTTTACGTACGCCCAGATAGAAGGGATCTCTAGGTCCCTATGGAGATCGACTCTCCGAATGTACCACGGAGCACCGGTCACTTTACGTAAAACACGATTTTGGAGAACCTGCAGCTTATGAAAGTTATCTTTGGACATATGCGCAAAAACTATATGTCATCACGGGACGGATACACGTCTTATACAAAGTGAGCTTGTGTCTGAGGGACATCTTACTCTTATGACAAAGCAACGGATGGCGGCGACCCAAGACCATAGCGGCTTTGTTTCGCACTCTGTCTATATGTGAATTGAACTTTAAATGTTTATCTAATGTAACACCGAGATATTTGGCCTCTTCGACCCAAGGGATATCGATTCCGTATAGCCTGATGGGCTCAAATTTATTAGCGCGTTTCGTGGGATCGAAGAGTATTGCGGCACTCTTATCGGGATTAACTTCTATGCGCCATCGACGAAACCATTCACCGAGAGTATGAACGGCTTTTTCGATGCGCTTCCTAAGAAAGTCCGACCGCCATCCGGAAGTGTAAATAACGGTATCGTCAGCGTAACAACCTACCTCGACCCCCTGAGACCGAGATAGGTCACTGATGAACAGATTGAAGAGCGTGGGCGCGAGTATGGAGCCCTGTGGCACACCTGAGCGTATCGCGTGGGGCAGCGATAGTTCACCATCCACTCTGAAGCGGAATGTCCTATCAGTGAGATAATCGCGGATAATATGAATAAGCCTATCGGGTACGCGAGATTTACATAATTTATGGATGAGCCCTCCGTGCCAGACCTTATCGAAGGCCTTGGCGATATCGAAGAAGACTGCAATTGTGCGTTTTGGTTTACGTTTCGGATCGGCGTTAAATTTAGAGAAAATGTACTCCGTGAGGCGGTGTACTTGATTCGTGCAAGAGTGTTCGGCGCGAAATCCGAACTGCTCAGGTGGTATTAATTTTAAATCTGTGATCGAGAACTGAAGACGGTTCAGAAGGAGCCGCTCGTAAAGTTTTCGTAAGGTATCTAACAGACTAATGGGGCGATAGCTAACGGGAAGCGTAGCTTTCTTGCCGGGCTTGTGAATACCTATCACTACGGCCTTTTTCCAGACGGCTGGAAAGTGACCCTGGGACATGGCCACATTGAAGACGCAGACCAATAGAGCTATGATGCGATCAGGAAGGAGTTTCAGAACCTCGTTCCTGATCCCATCGGGACCTGGAGACTTCCTAGGCTTGAGACGCTTGATGGCGGCCGAAACTTCGTCAAACGTTATCGGGGTTAGGGTATCCGCCGGAGGAGACGCGAGTGCATGCTCTACGGCTGTTTCGATAGATTCTATGATGGAAGGGTCAGTGTTATCAGTATTTGGCGAACACTGTTTCTCTAAGCTTACGGCAAGGCATTCCGTTTTATCTATGCTATCGAACGCGGGAGGCAACCCGGGGCCTCTGTCGAGAGGAGGCATTGGAGTGACCATATCTGATTTCAGAGTTCGCGCTAGAGTCCAGTACGACAGGTGAGACGGCTGGAGACCCTCCAGGAGTCTGTCCCACCTGTCGCCCCGGATCTCAGAAATACGAAACTTGACTGTTTTTCGTAACAAACGTAAACGATCGCGATTCTCTACAGACGGGTAAGCGTCGTAAGCTCGAGTCGCGGCGTTCTTTTCCGTGATCAATGCTCTCACGTCGTCAGGGAGTATAAAACGGCGATCGTTCGCCGCTTGTACCTCTTTCGAGGTCTCTCTGACGGCGGTCTGAAGATAATCAACCAGGGAATCGATGGCCGAATCCGCGTCGGCTTTAGACACCAACACGTCCGGAATCCTGTCTAAACTACTAGACGACGGATTTTCTTTAAAATATTGAACGAGTTTCGCGTAATCAGCCACCCTAACCGACGGCGGGGTGAAGTCTGAATTGTGACCTAACTGTAAAACAACCGGGCGATGATCTGAATCCAGTTCGTGTACGACTTGTATGAGTCGTACAGGAAGCGTGATATTTTTTAAGAGAGCTATATCTAATACTGTGGGTCGGCAGTGATCTTGATAGTGCGTGGGTTCCAGAAGGGCTATGACGTCGAAAGCGAGAACCCTACCTAGTTCGTCGAGTATTCTCCCGTTACGAGAGGTACACGGACTATTCCAGATAACATTCCCGCTATTGAGGTCCCCCGCTATAATAACTGAATCTCCTAGATTAAGTAGCGCCTGCAAATCTTAGCAATTCTTTGTTCGGTGGCAAATACGCGGAAACTAAAATAATATTCGAGTGACCGGTCATACCTAATTTACACACTGACACTTCCATATTGGTTAGCGCGGGCGGATCTAACGGCAAGCAGTACAACGAACGCCTAAAATAGATTAAAGTGCCACCCCCGCGGGTTACACGGCCGTTCCTGACTATACAGTAATTTGCGATTCTCGGATTACGCATACTCGGTTTTAACATCGTTTCCTGGATGAGGAAAACGTCAATCTGTCTATCGCGCAAAAAGTCAGCTACTAGATCGCGCTGTGACCGAAGGGATCTCGCATTGAAAAACGAGAGACATAGACCGCGTGGTTTTACTTTATTAAGAACCGTGAATTTTAAGACTTATTTAAAAGAGGGTGACCGGCGATGCGCTGAATGGTGGCTCTGATAGCCGGGAAGCGCGCTAGAGCGGTGAGGAGACCTAGCTCCTCTTCTACCTCGACGATGGCGTAGAAGGCGAGGACCTCCTTCATGTCGTGTTCGCGGAGTAAATGCTTCATCCAGTCGAATTTACCCGAGAGAGAGGATGATGAAGCATAAGCCGCCTGTGGCAGCGGCGCCTGAGGCTTAGAAGAAGCCTGAGGCTGGGGTCGTGGGGCCCAGGGGTCCATAAGGGCCCGCCCGGGTTGGGCCGCGCGCGGCACAGAGGGTGGCGAGCGCAATGAGGTCGTGGGCGCGGGCGCTATCGGGGCACGGGAGGCGCCCGGCAGGCCCGGGAAGGCCTCCACGGACATGAGAGGTGGACGTGGAGGGCGGGCGGCGGCTGCAGGCGCCCTGGGCGCCTGCCTCACCTGACGGGGACGCTGTGTGCGCGGTGCGCGAGGACAGCCGCGATAGTTCGCGGGGTGACCCGCGTTACCGCACAACACGCAACTCGGAGGTTCTGGAGTACCGGGAGTGCGAGCGCACTCCTTCGTGGGGTGATCACCCAGGCACTTGACGCACCTGGGGCGAAGATGACAGTTCCTCGCCGAGTGACCATAACACTGACAGTTATGGCACTGCGATGGGGTATGGGTCTTGCGTAGGGGCTCTACGGTAATACCGTTTAAATCGCAGACTGAAGTGAGATTAAAAATGGCCTTGCCCTCCTGCGAACATTCGAGGAGAACTAGCACCATATTATAAGGGGCGCGGGTGTGTGGGTAGTACATCCGATGTACCTCACGCACGGGGAAATTTTTCTCCTTAAGGGAGAGCGTGACGTTCTCGACCGAGATCTCGGCCGGGACGCGGTGAAGCACTACGCGGAGGAGGCGTTCCTCCTCGAGTGCGAAAGTAAAGTACGCTAACTTCGATTCCCGAAGGAATCGAGTCAGCGCGCGATGGTCGGTGGATGTGTGGCATTTCACTTGAATGCCCGCCGGAGTATTGAGGGCGGACGTATAATGAACCTTAAGGGTTTTGAGGCGATTCGAGATTGAAGTCCACTGGGACTTGTCTTGGATCGTGACAGGGGGCGGGGGGCGTGGTTTCTTACCTGCGGAACCCGTGGTCTGCGAAGGAGCGAGAGGGACGGAGCTAGGTTCTACGCGTGTATTTGAAACCGACGGTTTAACCGGGGCTGGCACCCGGGTGCCACCTATGTTCGCAACTTTACCTGCGGAACCCGAATCTGACGGACTGGCCGGACGTCGCATATTATAGGAGACGGTTTGGAAACCGTCTTTATCGGTCTGTTGCGCTGAAGGCGCAGGAATCGCGGACGCGTCAACGGTCACGTGCGGTTCGGCGGACGCCGCTACGTCGAGCTCCATATCGGAGCCGGCCTCCAAGCTGGAGCTCGATGTGGGTGTTGCTACAACACCCCTATCCCTATCGTCAAGCGGAGAGTGCGGCGAGAGGGTCTCGAACGAATTCGCGGTTTCCACGCGGGGCACGTATTGAAAGTCCTCGGAGGACCGGGAAAAGATGTCCATGAACGTGGAGTTCACGACATCTTCATCTACTCCGCGTGCGAGAAGACCGACGCGGCACCTATCCAAGAGCACTTTCGGATCCGTCGCGGTAGATTGTGGGAGATGGGGGGAACGCGAACCAACCTCCCTGCCTTAAGGGCAGGAGGGCACGCCAACCGGTTAACTACGGGTCTATCCCGGGTGCAGATCAAGAGAGCTGCTTAAAATAAATCAGAAGAAGAAAGGAATACGGGAAATACGTGAGCGAGACAGGCAAGGTAAATAAATTATGTAAATATACAGCAAATAAATAAATAGATAACTAAATAACCGAATAATTGAAGAGGAAATAAAGATATAAAGAAATGACGACTACAGGAATAAAGAACTACGTAAATAAATATATAAACAAGTGAGAACAAATAAGCAAAGTAATAAATAAATACAAAGGAAGGATCTCACTCAATTCCTGGTAAAAGAATGCAGGTGTGTTACGCAGGTGCGTAGCTCAGGTGTGGCGCACACGTGTGCGCTACGTCAGCCGAACACTCACGAAGTAATGGCGAACGCCAACCAACTCGCGAGTATCGAAATCGAAAAGTGTAACGAGCGCGTCCGTCTCCTCACGAGCGATGTAGCGGATGCAGTGGTGCGCACAACCGTCCACCACGGCGGTTCGGATCGGACTCCAATGATATAACATAAAACGATGTTTTAAAAGAATGGCCAAATATATAAAAAAACGGGATCAGCCGTTTTTAAATTTTGGACCTTAAAACATCAGTCGAAGGGTCAATAACCTAACGAGACTACTATAGGTACGATAACGGATAGAAAAACTGCATTACAAAACGAATTATTTTTGTTTTCTATTTCATTGTCTATTTATTGTGTTATTACTAATCTTATTTAGACACATGCATATAATAAGAATATAAGTAACTTTAAAGTGATGGACTTGTTGGATTTTTATAAAAAAAAATTGCAAACGATTAAGAATAAGTAATTATTTAATGTTATTAAAATAATTCCATTATAATATATATTTAATAAATTAATTCAATTTAACATTAAGATAATTTTTGGAAAAGCCTGTCTGTCTGTTTGTTTGTGCGATAAGATATTTAAAATTATAAACAAAGTAGCCAAAGTCGAGGATATCACATAGTTACTAAATAATGTGATAATTGGTAGTCTTATAAGTATATTGTTCTTTTGTTTTCAAGGAAAACACATTGTCAAGTAAGTGATAATCTAAAACGTCCCAAAAATATATTTTTGTAAATTGGATCGAATATTATTTTATGTAAGTAAAAACTCAATTTCATTTCAAAAAATATAACTTATTCACAATACGCTGACATGTCATTTAACATGAACGATTTAAAAGTGACTTTAAGTCGATTAAAAACATAAACTGAGGAAACCGGCGAAACGAACTGAAAATCAAATTTAGATTACTTAGTTGTTATTTAGGTTGGAACTAAACAAACCTGTAGTGAATATATTTAAGATACTCTGCATTAATACACCCGACCCTCCTGATTCAATCACGTCAGCGAACGATCAGTACCAGCCTGTCCCTCGAAACAGAGCGTGTTCACGCCCACGCCCGCGTAACCACAGATCATGCCGCCGTGGTCTGGGCGTTAATTTCGCTCCCGCACATCCGATTAGGCCTTCCACGGCAGCGGCTCAAGCCTAGGTTCGATCCCTCGGTAGGGAGCCCTTGAGTGCGTTGCTTGCGCGATACGGTGACACACAAATATACATCACTGCTACAACACTACACGATCACCCCTACGTGCACGCTTACACATGAAAGTGGAAGGGTTTACTTTTTTCCCTTATCGAACTGAAAAACTCTCAGTTTTCCGATAACAAATATATGGAGGAGTTGTTGAGGCGTGTATGCTTAGTACACATATACGTTTTAACAACTCATACATATATGAATAGTTAGCTGGGTTAGCTAAGATAGGTCGCAATTTTGCATGCAACAAGCAACAGCCAAGCCGAGGTGTGCCGTGCACCCTTGAGCTGGTTGGCAAAATAAAATCGGCTGAGTGCCTTAAGCGCTCGCCTAGTACTCCGGTGAAGCTGTTAAAACCTTGCTGGGTCAATAGCGTAGTCATTTCGAAAAAAAAAAGCATTAATACATAAGAATGAGATGTAACTGAAAGGCCTTGTGGTCAACATGTGTTGACAAGTACATCCATCAAACAGAATCAGCTGGCGTGAGTATCCTCTACACCTCGACAAGTGTATGTAGGTGTGATATAGTACGTGCTTTTTACGTCTATCCAGCCTTTTTTCATTTTTCTACACTACGCAATGGATTTTGATACGGGGTTTTATTATCGACTGAAGAACTTCTTCCGAAAGGTTTATATATACTCATTATTATATTAATACTATAGTATTTATAATAATAGAGAAAAATCGTATAATTAAGTCAAAAATATTTTTCGTTCGTTTACATTGGTAACACTAATTAAACTTTACGAGATATATCAAAATAATGTGTTAGGAATTGAATGGATAAAGACAAAGAAATATATATTGTTGTAAAATGTAATCGATTTTATTACAAAAAAAAGTTAAATATGTATTGGGTAGTTGCTTTAAAAGGATTCGTATTAGATGCACCGCGGCCGCTGAATTATTACCATCTCAATCTTTTGTCTCGCTATGATTAGGTTAGACTTGCGAAAAAGAATAACGCCAACTTGCCTTGGGGCGAGCGCGGTGAATCCTTTCTAAAGCAAGTACTTAATACGTATTTAACTTTTATGTAATAACACCGTATATGTTTACCTTGTAAGGATAAGCTGTACTAAAATTTGTTATTTTTTTTCGAATCTATTTTGACTACCTTTTTTAACATGACCCCTTATCCGATTAACCGTATTTCTTACTTTCTGGACATTCAATTGTTCTTTACAGTGTGTTATTTCCCTCGCATATTTAAAATTAATAAATTTTAAAATAAAATTTAAAACAAAATAGAAACCGGTACGACTTTCCATTACCTGCCGTTGAGTTAAGGGTTGTGGTTGGGGTGGGGGGTGTTGGGGTGGGTATAACTCCGCCTTAAAAGGAAATGTTGCGGAGACGCCCCGTTTTCGAGTTTTTAAAATTTTTGATTCTGAGGAAAATGGTACTTACGTATACATATAATGGACTACGCTCGCCAACTGCTACCGCAGTCGGCTCACGTTTGCTTTTTCGCAAGTTTAACCTAACCTAACCAAAGCGATACGATACAAAATCAAGTTGCCGATATACAATACGAAGTGCGCTCGCCGACCGCAAATGACAGTGACGTTACTGACACATGACGAAAATGGCGTAGTTCTTTTTTTAACGTTCCGTTTCATCAACTTTACACGACATTTGACACCACAAACAATATAGTGGGCATAACTTAATACAATTTTGGTTATCAATCGTAATTTATAACACATAAACTGTAAAATATAAGTGTGCATGAAAACCTATTGAAATGAGTACAAAATATATTTATTTTGTAAATTTATATACAATAAAATGTTACCGAACGAATGACAACTTAACCATCGGTAAAACGAAACGATCAATGGCGATATTTCTATATAATCTATGGTAGAAATCGCGTAAATATTGCAAAAATAATTGATATTCAATATTTTAACCTTTCTGTAAAAAAAATATCAACCCCCAACTCGACGGAAGGTAATGGAAAACTGAGCCTAGAAACCTGTTTATGTAACAAGACTTAAAAAACTTCTTAGTTGAAAAATTTTAAAGTACTAAGAAATTCCATATTATGTGTCTGGAGCAACTGGACATTTATTATGCCCTTACGCAACACTTAAATAACACCTGAGTACGTGTCTAGTAAATAATAACTTGTTGCTTCTAAAAGATAGATTTCATATCCTCTTAAAATTAATAGCTAAATAAAACAATCTGATTAAAAATACACCTAAGGATAATTAAAATTAAAAGGAGCTAAATTACACTTTAAATTTCACATTAGCCTTATATACTATTCTGTAAGCGTTTCGTGACTTGTAGGTTCACTTAAGGCACTTGTGGATTAGCAGTGCCCTTTGTTCTAATGTACCACGCTTATTACAGAGGTTCGTTAACGCACTAACGACTATAATCTTCAAGAACTCTCCGAGGTAATACTAAGCTTCATAACTTTACCAGTTCCTCGATATAATACTATTGCGGCAAACTTCATCCGTTCTAGTACAAATGAGATGTAATTTTTGGTCTTTAAGTAAGACAAAATAACATTTTCTTCGTAAATCCTAAGTAATCCTAACTTATATCATAAATACGAATGTAATTTTGTTTGTTACGCTTTTTAACCACTCATTATTAAAGTTTGCATACACATTGTCAAGGGGTTTTTTAACATAGGGAAATAAATTATGGATAACTACTCCGCTGGGCTGCTAAGAGTATGTCTATGTCCGACTTCCACGGATTATAGCTCCATGGTATTCTTCGCAAAATTTTGGCCAAAGGAAGAGAACTTCCTATGCATTTCTACCCTTTCAACCCGGTAAGTAAACGTTGTTCGGGGGCTTAAGAAAAGATATACATATGTTATTGGTGCTGGGAGGTGGCTTTTAGTTGGTTTTGTGTATGTATTATCTTCTTACACCAACTTGTAGTTCTTTTTTTATGTCATAGGAGGCAAACGAACATGCGAGTCACCAGGTGTTAACTGATCACCGTCCATAGATACTAGCACCACCATGGGAGTTGCTAGTGCGTTGCCAGCCAGTGTTTGGGGGGCAGGAGGAAGGGTGGTCAGGGGAAGGGAAGAGGAAAGGCGAAGGAAGTTGGGCCTTTAACAATCTCACTGACCGAACGAAACGCAACAATGCAACCACTGTTACTTCACGTCGGTTTTCTGTGACAGGGTGGTACTACCCTGGACGGGCCAACCCATTCATGCAGAATATGGGGTGTAAGGGGTGTCAAAGAACATCATAAGACTTGAGACACCCAAGCCAACCTCACCTGTACGTGGTGCACCCTGCTGAATAACGAACGAGGCAATGGCGAAAGCGGGGTGGTAGGGATTTACAGCCTGACTGGGTTGCAACCACCATGTATATGGCGAAAAAGCCCGTAATAGTGATTCGCTTCTGCGGGTCGTGTTTCGGGATCAGCCTGTGCATATCTAGCTTTTTGCAGGCCGGCATGATAGTGTGTCAATCGGTGGTCGCTATTATTTTTGGATTGCACTGTGCTTACCATCAGGCATAGACATTTTGCCGTGCTACAATAAAAAAAAAAAACAATAATAGCTTCAGCGTGGCTCTACCAGCTACAAGCTATTCACCGTCCTGGACTGTGTTTAGTAACCAAGGTGTTTTAGTAGGAAACACATCATGTATGTATATAACTTTAATTGGCGCGAGGGACAGATTCAAGCCGCTGCACGAGCGTCAATGACTGACAATCTTTTAATATTTTAATTAGGACACAATACCCTACATTACCTTTCATCTAGAAAAAAGTACTGCAAACACCTGTTCGTAATGCGCAGTTTTTTGTATATGTAATATTGTGTGGTGTATGGATGAACGATTTCTTTCTTTCTATTCTACATTAATACGAGCGATGACACGGACCAAAGCTAATTATGTATATTTCTTGATAAATGTTACATACGTAAAAGAAAATCTCTGTAGTTATTATTTGACAAAATTTACAAATTATTTGACATTTACAAAATATGTGTTTAATTTGTTATACTTTTTAAAATCAACTCGTTTATTGTGTCTACATTATATTAAACACTGCATTGAGATTTAGACAAAAATACACGTACGAAGTAAAAAAATATTCTCATTTGTTATTCTTATTCACTTAGGGATAAATTTGCGACCATTGTTGAATTTTCCGAGGAGGGCCTAAGAACGTCGTAGGCACAGTATAAATATGAGAGACAGTACGGAAACTGCCTATAAACGCTCGAAAACGGCACACACACACAAATATGCGCATCGAAGAGAAATTTTAGAAGGTACTCTATGGACAGCACCGCGACAACCGCTTAGGGGTCTCGTTGATGTGCGTGTTTGTATGAGTGTACCGGTATGAGAGTTTGTAGCTACTTTCCATACTGCATTTTATATTTATACTGTGTCGCAGGGTTCGCTTTTAAAACTTCCCAACTTTGGTTCCACTTGGTGATAAAGTGAAAGTCATTTAACTCATGGAGTAAAAAGTTATATTTTTCTATCAAAAATATTATTCTACGGTTTTAATGATATGTTCTATGTTTGTTTATTATTGTTTGTGAATTATTTCGTAGTATTTAATTTCAATATCTATTGTATTTTTAAAAGTCAATATTAACCACAACGTCAGTTAATAAGGTTCAGCGTAACATGTACCTACAAGTCTGCGTCAAAGTTTTTTGACCGCTCTGACGTAGATACGCAGAACATATATTATACTCAGATATCAAAGTTAGTATTAGCTAACTTTAGTAGCAGTACAGTCTCATTCAGAATAGTTTTTCATTGTTGACATTTACAAATACGATTATTGCTGTTTTCATTACTGTCTTTTTCTTGTTAATAATTCTTATCTGTGGTCTTTATTGTTACGTATTAATATCTGTTATTATTATTAGAAGACCCATATACTTCAAAAATATGTTTTTATGGAAGGCGTTACACCCGATTAGGCCTCCCACGGCAGCGGCTCAAGCCTAGGTTCGATCCCTCGGTAGGGAGAGCCCTTGAGTGCGTTGCTTGCGCGATACGGTGACACACAAATATACATCATTGCTACAACACTACACGAGCACCCCCACACTCGTGCACGCCTACACGGTTACACATTAAAGTGGAGGGTTTACTTTTTTTCCTTTATCGAACTGAAAAACTCAATTTTCCGATAATAAATATATGGAGGAGTTGTTGAGGCGTATATGCTTAGTACACATATACGTTTCAACAACTCATACATATATGAATAATTAGCTAGGTTAGCTAAGATAGGTCGCGGTTTTGCATGCAATAAGGCAAATACAGTCAAGCTGAGGTGTGCCGTGCACCCTTGAGCTGGTTGCAAAAATAAAATCGGCTGAGTGCCTTAGTAGTCCGGTGAAGCTGCTTGCTAGGTCAATAGCGTAGTCAATTCGAGAAAAAAAAAGGAAGGCGTTACTCCATTATTAATAGTATAGATATTTGAGATTCAAGTGGCCTGTTCGACAAAACGACAGTTTCATATGTAAGTATCTAATATAATAGATGAATATCTACTTGAATCTTAATTAATTTATACGTATTATATCGATACAACGTAAAGATTTGTCCGTGCCAATTTTAAATTTCTATAAAAATATTTTGACTTTATTTTGTATTAACCTCTTGACTGTACCATGTGTAAGAACGAATTTAAAGCTATATATAGCTGTATACCATAGGAGACTAACGAACAGGCGGTTCACTTGATGTTAAGTGATCACCACCGTCCATAGACACTAGCAATACCAGAGGAGTCGCGAGTGCATTGCCAGCCTCTGTTGGGGGGAAGGGTAAAGGGGACAGAAGAAGGGACCCATTCATGCCGAAACCAATAATAGCTTCAACGTGGCTCTACCACCTACATATTTAGAGCGACCAAAAAATTTGACACGAACTGTGAATGTATTTTATGTGAGATATTATATAAAAAAAAGAGCAAAAAATACCCTGTTAGCGAAAAAAATAACAAAATATGTTATTATGAAAGTAAGCAGGATTTCTGTAGTCTTAGAAACAGTCACTCACATTCAACGCAAATACCAAAGTTAAAGTTTTATCATGTTTTCCTCCGAAACAGTATCGTGTTGTTTTTTTTATAAACGACACACAACTTTTTTGTTTACTCATTATCTTACCGAGTGAGAAAATTCCTTCAATTTAGGGAAGTAGATGGAAATTTTAAAGTTCCCTATTTACGTAGACAAATTTTAACGCGTACATGTAACTTAATATTTACTCTGATTTACTTAGCAAATCCTTGAGGAAGTAACTAGATATATAATTACTTAATGAATCTTGTTTTTTAGTTCCAATAAAGTTTATATCTATTTCAGTTTCATTAACTTACTAACTTACGTACTAATTTTTGTACTGATTATTACCATAACCAGGGCGACCGAGCCTAGCTCGGTTCTCAAAAAACAGTTTTAAATTAAAATAAACTGTTAGGTTTGCCTTATAAAATCAACATTTTATTACAAAAAAAAATGTAAAAAAATATATCTCTTCTGCTTTCACTCGAGAACTTGGGTTACCTTGGGTTACACGGATTTTCGAAGAAACCGATTTTCATCAGAGCTATTTTTGTTTTGACAGCGCCGGTGAAATTCGCCTTTATATTTTAGCTATATTTTTTCATTGCCTGAAAACTCAGTTAAAAAAGGTTTTCTATGAATAAAATCTAGCTAGATAGATCTATTGTCCCCGAAATTACTTACATATTAAGTTTCACGCAAATATCTGACGCCGTTTCCGATATCCTGAATATATAAAAATATACAAGAATTGCTCGTTTAAAGATATTAGATATAGATAGATGACAAACGCAAATGAATATTCGACCGATTGCTATTAACTTATAAAAAAATACTGTGAGTAATTTAAAAACTATTTTCAATTATTGTATATTTATTATTTCAGTTGTAGGTATTAAATGTATCTTGATATACGCGCCTCTTAATGTCAACTCGCACTTTTTGTTTTATTTCTTTTTTCTCTATTTTGTGACATTGTAACATTTACTGTGTAGATTTTACTTAATCGAAGCAAAATACAAGTGATTCGCCATCTATCAGCAAGTGAAATAAGGTTGAATAGAGCTATGTTTTAATTTGTAAGTGTGTATAAATTAACAACTTTCTCAGTCAGATCTCTAGTAGGAAATCATTTATTTATCGAATCTTGTCTATGTATCACGTAAAAACTTTTAGAAGAACCTCAATCAGGTATTTAAAGGATTACAATTTTAGTTGACACTACGCCTTTATCGATGTATGTTTGTTTACCGTGAAAAAGAGGAGTAAGCAGTACGGTGTACATGTAGCAGGAATGTAAGCGGATAACATTGTTTATAATTAAAGAAATTTGGAGGCAAAGTATATTTTACATGCAGTTTTTTATATTTTTTCTTTGTATGTACATATAATATATTGTTTCAATAATAAGGAATGCAAACAAAGTACACAAAAATATGATTGGAGTGTCTGTTTCTAATATAAAAACAACAACCATTTTAGTAAATGAATAGGAATGGTTTTTTTCTCGAACTGATTACGCTATTGATAGCAAGGTCTTAACAGGTTTGCAATTGCAAGTATCAGCCAACAGCCCAAGCCGAGATGTGCCGTGCACCCTTGAGCTAGTTGCCCAAATAAAAACGGCTGAGTGCTGCAAACGCTCGTTTTAGTAGTCCGATGAAGCTGTGCTAGGTCAATGTCGTAGTCAGTTCGAAAAAAAAGAATATCGTAATAGCTACTTTAGAAACATTTCAAACTGTACAAGCCTTTCGCGTTAGTAAATCAGGTTTTATGATTAAAATCGTACAACTTTAGTACATATTTACTACATAAACAAGTTAACACATAAAGTGTAAAGTAGCCATCATCACGGTATGCGTCTCGCGTGCCGCCGGTTAGTCTTCCTAAATGTGTGTTTGTAACATTTTTATAGCAGTTAAAGGCCATAAATATACAAACGTTTTCTCGTCTACCCTCAAACGCCCCTCGTGGCTTAAACGCTGATGTATTGTGTAAATGACTCGAATGGCTCCGTCCATGGACAATTCTATTCGAGATAAAATATTGTACCATTACATAGTTTTTAATTTCAGTCATAAAACAACTATATACTCAAATAGTTATTTAAATAAAATAAAAATGTGGAAAAAAATTGTTAATAAAATATGTAGGTACTAAAAACAAATCGTATTAAATTTCTTGAAACCATATAGAACATGGTTTTCCTGGATTTATAGTAAATTTTATTATGTTATATTATTGAATAGACATCGTTAAACAGTGAAAGTCTTTCAGATTTTTTTCCATATAATTATTGCTTTGTACCTAATATGCGTTATATATCTATATACATCTATACATAATATAATAAGAATGTAAATCAACGTGTATGTACAGGTATGTGGGAATAAGTAAAAAAATACATTTCAATCGTTTTTAGGAATATCTGTCGTAGTTATGTGTAGTCCGGTGAAGCTGTTTAGACCTTGCTGGGTCAATAGCGTAGTCAGATCGAAGAAAAAAAGGAATATCTGTCTGTTTGTATAAACACGCATCAATTCTAAAGTGCTGGATACACAGTAAAAGCACACCAAATAAATCATAAATAAGGAAAACTTAGTCTTTGTTTCATTAAAATCGGTCCATTCTTCAAAAGTTATAGTGATTTTAAAGACAACGCGACGTAGGTACGAGATAAAAGTAGATAAGTAAATGAAATATAATACATTCAGATGAAATTATAAATCGCAACGTGAAGAGACACTTACGCAGGCCGGCATGACAGCGGTGACCAGCGATGGATAGTATGTCTCTCGGTGGTCGCCACTGTTTTTGGATTGTACTATGCTTACCATCAGGCATTGTACAGTCACTTTGCCGAGCTACAATATAAAAAATAAAAAAAAATCACCGTTTTTTACACAAGTTTCCAGGCGGGCAAGGTCGCGGGCGCAGTTAGTCTAGAAATAAACTCGACGAACTTTTTCTATTTTCGAATAATCAGTGATGTAGTTATTTTTATACATAGGATATTATTCATTTTCTTACGACAGTGACTTACTAAAGTGAAGTAATTCTTTATAAGATAATAAACTCATTATTACCATATAACACAACCTTTTATATAAGTAACTCCCTAAGGTTAACATAGAGTTTATTAAGCATCGCCGTTCATTAACGTTATCCGTAAAAGTTTCCCTGAAAATTTCGTAGAGTCGAGAATAATTAAAAGAGTTCAGCTTAGCAGTTTCAAAGCTGATTTCGTTCCCATATGTTCCCGCGGAGACAGAAATGGGTAACTTCTTTATCCTTTACGGGCGAGAAGTATACATTTCGGGTCTTTTTGGTTACGCTTCACCGAAAACGCTTTGAGTGATTTAAGTCTAATTTGAGTGCGACTTCGAATCCTTTCGCTTCAAACTAATTTACTGTTTTCTGTTACTATCGGATCGTCTAATATTAAAAAGGTTCAATCGTGAGTTCACTCACACCTAATGGACATTGTAGAACGGGTTGATGGAGGAAGGCGTTTGTTCGTTGACGATACTGTGGTCTTGGATATCACACTTGTTTTTAAATATTAATGGGGTCTCACTTTTAAAACTTGCCGGAAATATTAAGTTCTGTTGCGTTCGCAAATCGTAAGATTCGCTGTCTAACAAATATTGCTACTGCTGGTCTACTTTACTTACTTCCATAGCTAAATATAATAGCTTGTAGGTGGTAGAGCCACGCTGAGGATATTACTGGTTTCAGCATCAATGGGTCGGCTCGCTCGGGATAGTACCATCCTCTCACAGAAAACCTATGTGAAGTAACAATGCTTCCATTGTTGCGTTTCGTTTGGTCAGTGAGAGCGCTGGAGGCCCACCTTCCCTCCCTTCCCTCCCCCTTCTTCCCTCCACCCTTCCCCCTACACCCAAACATAAGCTGGCAATGCACTTGCAACTCCTCTGGTGTTGCAAATGTCTATGAACGGCAGTGATCACTTAACACCAGGTCACCTACAATGGCGGATTTGCCCAAAGCCCAGAAGGTCCGAGCCTTAGGCGGCCAGATATTACGGGCGGCTAATGATGACAAAAGATTCACTGACACAGGGGTGGCTTGTACTTACTACATGGCCTGGGGCCTAGGGCGGCCAAGGCTGCAGGTCCGCCACTGGCCTCCTATGACATAAAAAAAATATATTATGGTTTTTGCTGTGAAAAGCTGAGGTGGACACCATATTTCTATTATAAAAACTGTTATTTCGAGAAATTTACACTACTACTCCTCGCGAATCATTAAAGAATAATTTTAGAGTGCTCAAGAGGTCAACTTATTGTATGTCCGCTAAATTTAGAAAAGTTACATATGATAAAAGACTAACATGATTTGAGATGGCTAAGAAACAAAGATAAATTGATCATCCCATGTTTCAGGTTCAGGAAGACCAGTAACAGTTTTTTAGGTACTAGTGTTAAATTTTACAATAAGGTCCCAAAAATATTGTTGATTTGCCGTATAATAAGTTTAAGCGCAATGCCAAACGGGTTTTATTGTCAACAGATTATTATAGATTGGGTTAATATGTGAACGATGAAAGTGTCTGGACTTTAAAGTACTTGTATGAAAATATCTGCATTACAAAGATAAACATGTGCGAGTTTTTTGCCAGATCCTTTTGATGACTCTGTTGTTTTTCGAACCATCGAAAGTAGTGATATTCAAAAGGTTAGAGTTTAAACTGGATAAGCTTGTAGCTACCGAATATGTCATCGTCTTTGGCAGAAACTTTTGTAATATTGTAAATAGAATGTCGTTCAAACAATCGCACGAACAAATGAAATATCGCGTGTCTGTATAAACACCATATATGGGCATATTAATAAACAGTCTATTTTACGAATTCCGACTATTATTACGCTGCCCGTGTCAGTCTAGTCTTCTATAGTAGCGACCCCGAAGCTCCTACACGCTATTTTTATTAATTGATTGGTTCTACGAATATTTTAAAGTATGTAATGAAATTTACAAGTTTGATATTTAGTACAGATTAATTATTATAGGAGTATTCTACTCAGAATAAATGAATAAGAACAATTGCCACCAATTCGCTAAAATTCATTACCGCCAAAGGATTATATAATTTCATAATATATACGAATACTAATAGAATTTATGCTTAAATTGCCTTTCCAAGTGAATACGCTACCTGGTGGCAAATTACATTTATTACCTATTTGACGACGGTATAAAAGCGAACAGTTAATATTAAACCTAACTAACTTTTATGATAAATTTTTGTCCGTAACATTCTAGGTATAAATATAGATGAATAAATATTTCACAAATGACGGAAAGTAAGCAGAATGGTAAAAGATAATTCTAGTTTTTTTTTTTTTTTCATTTTGAATATTAGGATTATATGTGAGAAGTATTTTATTAGAAGAGACAGATATAATAAACCTTACCTCAAATCATAAAGAACAATTTGAAGAGAATTTCCAAAGCAATCAATAGACTGAAACCCAAAAGTCTGATACCATTTAAAGAAAGAGGTGATAATATTTGCAGTTAACACAGTGAATAACAATATTGTTATTATGCAAACTCGTTGACAATACAACAAAGGACAATTTCGCTTTGTCAATAAATGAAGCAACAGTGAGAATCTTTTTCTATTGTCGATAAAATATATTTAAGCTTGATAATCGAGACTGATCGAGTTATTTGATCAATTTGACAATGTTTATTTCGTGAGTAATTTTGAATGAAGAGAAATACGTATGTATACATATTCACATTTATTGAAGCTTGATTGTTTCGCATTTTTATACATTAATAAATATAACTTACAATATAAATATTTGAATTCTTTTTTTTGTGTTCTTTATTTGTGTAAGGGAATTAAGTGCACATATACCGAAGCTTGTTTTTTTGTTGTTTTTTATTTTTAAAACAAAATTTTTCGAGTACTTATTGGTTTATATTAGCTATTAAGTATATAACCAATTATATAAAAACAATAAACGCAACTCTATGATGTATTCATATGAAAAAAAAATGTGAATTATATCAAAATACTAGCAGATAATATTAGTCCGCTGAACCAGTGAAGGCCCATCAGGCCGATAATGCATGGCCAGTTGGTAAAAATACTTGGAACTAAAAACCAATAAAATACTATGTATGTGTAATAAAAATGTAACACAAAATAACAGAAACAACATTGTTTTTATTCATTTGATCTCAAAAAATAGAAATTACATCATCAATAATGCCGTTGGAGGTAATTATATACTTACAACACCATGTTTAATAACCAAGAATGGTCCTTCCAGCAAGACTCGGCACCCGGTCATAAAGCTCGGTCTATGCAGCAGTCTTGGTTGGAACCAACGTTTTGGACTTTATCAGAGCTGGAAGACTGGCCGTCATCCAGCCTCAATCTTAATCCGCTGGATTATGATTTATGGCCAGTTTTAAAGAGTACAGCTTGCTCTAAACGCCATGATAATTTGGAGTCCTTAAAACAATCCGTACGATTGGCAGTGAAGATTTTTTTCATGGAAAGATTGCATGTTTCTATTGATAACTGGCCTCAATGTTTAAAGTACTGTATTGCTACAAATGGAGACCACTTCGAATAAGCTTTTTATATATGAAATTGTTTTATATTTATGTATTAAACTAACACACTGTAACAGTAATAAATGTTATTTGCAATAGAAAATAATATTTTTCTATGCTTCAGTATATGGCATGACCCGGTCTCTATCTACGTGTCGCAACTCCTATGTATTTTATAAAAGTATTGTTTGACAAAATCTGGGGACAATTTATTTTATTAAAAACATAAAAAGAAATTGATATGGTCATTACAAGATGTTGTTAGGTTAACTAATTACATAATAACTTACGACAAAAGGTCCCTTAAGTAGGGTTTTAATAAAGTAACGGACTTGGTTTTACATGGATTTTACAACTTTTTACGGTAGAAGAAATGAGTTGCGAGACTTGTTCTTTTTTACAAGTTTTGTTTTTGATAGCATTTAATTTATAGAATATCTATTACATTAAAAGTCAGATTAAATAAACAAAACAATATCTATTTGCCAGTCTGTTAACGTATATATAATTCGAGAACCAGTGAAGCGGTTTACGTATCCTTTTCCAAATTATAAGCGTATTCACGGACCGGAGGACCATCATTCATTATTTTTTTAGGTTACCATATCATTGGGTTTTTTGGAAAAGAGTAAACAAATATTTTAGAGTAGCTTTTGGTTGTGTTAATATACATATGACCTACCCCTCGGAAATAGTACTACTTTGTGATTAAACGAACCTTATGTCCTTTTCTGTACCCTTAATAGCATATATGCGAAATTTTGTGATGATTTGTTGTGTGGTTGAAACGTGAAAGCGTAACCAATATACTCATATATATACTCATATACATAATTTAAAAGTTCGATTTATTGATGGTAAAGAAAAGAATCAGATTCCTTTTTTCTTATTAATAACACTAAACAAACAGAAAAATTGGTTGTCTGTAAACTCGGTTTACGGATGATAATTTTACGTGACAACGTTGTAAGGAAACATTGATAAAAAATTGCATACTTTTATGAATTGAATTATCACTGAATTATTACTATTTTGTATAATACAAAGGAGTTAATTTAGAACTCGTCCAATCAAATATTTTTTGACTTAAATTATATGGATTAATTACATGCGTCACAAGCCGAATGCTTAGACCGATCGCGCCTCTCTATGGTTTTTTCCGCGCTCACGCTTGCACGCTCGGCTCAGGCGGAACGTGACAATGAGTCACGCTTTTTCGTGCGTGTAGCCGGCGTTCATCGATTTATAGGACGTTATCACGTCAAAAAACTCGGTTGATAAATAGAGAAGAAGTTACTGAACTGTTTTATCTTCGCCTGTTCTTTTTTTTTTCAAACTAGTTTCGATCTTATTCAATTTGTGTTCACAACATTGATATTGACATTAAGACATCTCACTAAAACATTTAAAATAATTGTAATTTTATTCAACAAATATTTTATAGTCGAATTATTTATGACCAAACTCTTTGTTAGAAAAATAATGAATGTAATAAAAATTGATGTATGTTTGCTCTCTTTCAAATACTGTAACATTAATTATTTGTGACGTACTCTTACATTTATATGAAGACATTTTAATGTAAATAAATATGTAATAAACTAAAAATAATAGAATAACTTTTACTTCAGTATAAAAAAATATATATTCCAATATCCTTCGACAAGAAAAAGTAAAATATTGCAAACGCTGTTTAAATCTTTCTGTAAGTCGGTAAATTGCCGGTTGATCGCTTCCTCTGAGCAATCAACACGAAGTCCTAATGAGAAGCTTTATTTGATTGAAAATACTTACTCATGGAATGCGATAAAGATAAAAATAGATACAGTTGGAGATATAAATTCTGAACATTACATTTCTAAAAACATGTAGTTTTCTATTTTCTGTAATAAAAAAATAGACATAAAAGAAAAGTGAATAAAGTTAAATTGTGTTGTTGCAATATAGTTTAAACGATTTTAATAAAAATTAAGAAAATTATGTAAGATGGGCAGGCGACACCTCTGATATATACAGGTTGGATTGTGGGGTGAGACAAGGGGGTATAAGTTCCCCGAAACTTTTTAACTTGTATATAAATGATCTTATAAATGAGTTATGCAGAATTCATGTTGGATGCACGATAGATAATCAGATGATAAATAATATAAGTTATGCGGATGACATGGTACTCCTCAGTCCTTCAGTTGGTGCTCTTAGAAAACTGTTACTTGTCTGTGAGATCTATACTAATAAACATGGTTTAAAGTATAATATCAAAAAAAGTGAATACCATATATTCACTGCTGGTAAAAACTTTTCAGAAGACGTACCCCCAATAAATCTTTATGGTATACCCTTGAATAGAGTATATGAATTTAAATATCTGGGCCACATTATGACGGTGGAAATGAAAGACAATAATGATATAGAAAGAGAATGTAGAGCGCTCGCAGTTAGAGGGAATATGTTGATTCGTAGGTTTGCTCGCTGTAGTGATGAAGTCAAAATTCAACTATTCAAAGCATTTTGTCAATGTTTTTACACGAGCAGCCTATGGATCAACTTCAGTAAGAGGATTATTAATGCATTGCGTGTCCAATATAATAATATTTTTAGAATGTTATTGGGATTACCACGATTTTGTATGTGTGCTTCCGGGATGTTTGCAAATACTAGGGTTGATGATTTCTATGCTATAATCCGTAAGAGAATAGCATCCATCCTGGGTAGACTTCGTGATAGTCCCAATAATATAATGAGAACAATGGCAAACATGTACGACAGTCCTTTCATGAAACACTGGATATCTGTTGTCATATAATATTGTGATGTTCATCTTTTCATCCTATTTCATATTCATTTGTATAAAAGCACATTAATTTTAGTTATTTAATTTTATTTTTAAATTACTACTAATGTATATAATTTGTTTTTGTGGACCATTGTTGTCTGATAAATAAATAAATTATTCTTATTATTATTATTAATAAGACATCTCATGGCAGATAGCGGATCTTTAGAGTATTATATAAACTAGGCTATATGTGGAGATTAAGCAGTGATTATAAAATTTTGTAGTTGTACCTCAAAATCGGTAACTCAGTTGTAGTGTTTGAGTAGTAATGATAAATTAACTACTCTTTATTCGTTGTATTCTTGTGAATTACACCAGATTCCAAATTACAATGGGGTTGTCAAATTAAAAAATTGTCTATCAGATTAATCCGCTGCATTCGCAATACGTAAGATTCGTCAGCTTACAAATATTGTCACTGCTAGGATAGTCTAATCCGCTTACTTCCATAGCTTAATGTTTTATGATATTCTACTCTGGGGGACGGCTACTGAGGTAGACACCATATTTTATTACAAAACCTGGCAGTTCAAGCAACATACAACATGGGACCTCGCAAATCATTAAAAACAAAGTTCCAGGAGTTGGGTATCTTAACTCTACCTTCCCAATATATTCTTGATAATTTAATGTATGTCTGTAAAACTTTGAAAAGCTGCATTTAGTAAAAGACCGGCATAATCAGAATACTAGAAACTGTAACAAACTGCTCGTCCCATGTTTCAGACTTAGCAAAACCAGCAATAGTTTTTAGGTAAAGTAGTGTTATGTTTCACAATACAGTCCCAAAGCATATTACCGATTTGCTGGACTGTAAATACATGTGCCATGTTTAGCAGGTTTTGGTGTTAAAAGATGTTATAGAGTGGACCAATATATGAATGTTACTGATGTCTGGAAGTGACTCGCTCTCTGTAATTCCACTAAAACCGATTGTATGATGTATTGAAAATATATATGTTAAAAAAATGAACCCGATCGAGTTTCTTGCCGGTTCTTCACGATGACTGAGTTGTTTTCCGAACCGGTGGTAGTTTAGACATACATAAGTGCCTTATTAAGGCCTAAATCGGATAACGTATTTTTTTATTTGATTCGATTGCTTTGATGGACCTTCACAACTTCAGCGGTGCGCGCGTCGGATCTTCCTCTCGCCCACCCCCCTGTGGGGGCGTGCGGGGGCGTCAGCATCAGGGCAAACCCTCTGGCTGAGGCTTCTCTCGCCTCCCGTAGCACGGGAGGGTCTTATTCCCGAGGCTAAGCTTGTTGGCTTGCCTCTATCGCCGTCTGTCGTTTTCGTTTCTGCGACGTGGTGTTGGGTGCTCGTGGCTATTGAAGTTGCTCAATCTGGTGGTCGATATCTCTGAGCCTGCAGCACTACTCCAGGTCTCTTGCTCTCCGGGCTTCTTCATCTGTGGTGTCGTCCGTCTGTCGTGTGGCCTCCATAAGCAACTCGATCTGGCGAGTCCGGAGCTCGTGTATTTTGTGCTGAGACTCCTCGGACAGCGAGTGCGAATTTTCCTGATTCGACATGCTTGGCTGCTCCGGTATGGTAGCCAGCGTGGCTTCTGGCTGCTGTTTCTTGTGTTGGCGTCCTCTTGACCTCGGCTTCTTAATTGTCTCGCCTCTCAGGGTGGGGTTATTTGCGGGGGCCATTAAAGACGCCCCCGCATTCTCTATGATTGTCTCTGCCGCCGGTCTGGCTTCTGTTCGACGCCCGGGTCCTCTTGTCCGGGGCGCGGTGCCTGCCCGGCGGTTCCTCAGCTCCCGTTGAAAAACGGGGCAGCGCATCTTGTTGTTGGCTGCGTGGGTGCCCCCGCAATTTGTGCAGGTCGCCGGCTCGTCCTTGGGTCTGTCGCATTGGCGGGCGGGGTGAGGCCCTCCGCACCGCACGCAGGCAATCTTCTTATGGCATTGTTGGGAGGAGTGCCGGAATTGCTGGCAGCGGAAACACTGCGCCAGCCGGCGCTGCCCCCTCCAGGCTTCTATTGTTATAGGTAGGCTTGCTATTCTTGAGACTTCATATATTGCAGGCAAAAGGCCGGGCGTTCGTTTCAGGACGACGAAGAAAATGCACCCGTTTCTGCCTCGTCGTCCGTTAAACTGGCGGGCGTGTTCTGGATCGAAGCCCTTCTGTCGGAGGGCCTCGAGTATAATCTGGACGTCTGTGCCGCTTGGGAGGCCGCGAATGGCGAGTTTGAGGCCTTGCAGTGCGGGGAGGGGGGGGAGTAGGTGAACCACTCCAGTCCTTCTTGTCTCTCCAGGAAGTCAATTATAACTCGGTACTCTTCTGGGTCTTGGGGTAAGAATCGGACCCCCTCCCCGTAGACG
This sequence comes from Antheraea mylitta, assembly GCA_014332785.1. NCBI lineage: Eukaryota > Metazoa > Arthropoda > Insecta > Lepidoptera > Saturniidae > Antheraea > Antheraea mylitta. The sequence continues at coordinate 876,122 of JACEII010000046.1, forward strand.
CGGACGTTGGGAACGCGACCCAACGTCTTTTCCAGTCGTGTGAGCTGCACTGCCCAGTCGGGGAGGCGCTCGACCACGATCGGCGGGTATCGCGTGCCTTTTGCATCAGGCGAGGCGGGGGACGCGGTATAAAATGCGGGCGCGGTGTCAGCACTGTCGACCGGTCGCTGCTCTTTAGGGTTCCGTAGGCGCGAGTCCGGTTTTGAAGGCGAGTCACGCGCAGGTGGCGCAACGATCGTCGCTTACGTGTGTCGCTCGTGGGCGACACTTCGCGGCGGAGCGGGGGCGGGTGCGGGGGCGCACACCTGCTTCGCATGGATATCAGGTGTTTCGCGCGGCGGCGGGGGCTGCGCGGGTCTTGATTCTTGCTTACAGGCTTTCTTGTGTTGATGCTCGGTGCCTGGTGACGTGGGTGTTGTCGCGCGAGTGCTCGCGGGCCCTGCTTCGGGTTCGCTGCGCTTTTGGCGCAGCGCTCGACCGAGCGGGCTTGACGGCGCGTCCGATATCGCGGGTAAGTCAAATAAACCGCGGCTTGCGCACGCGAGCGCTGCCGCGTCTTCCGCGGAGGGCTTGCAGCCCTCTGCTGCTGCCTCCTGGATGCGCAGGAACAACGCCATCCAGCGGTGCATCTCCTCCGACATAGTCCCAGCTAAAATTAGCTGGGCGAGAGCGATAACATCACTCTCGTATGCTGACGTCAGAGGGGACGCCCCGCAAGACGGCGACGGCTGCCGTGGGGGCTGGAGACGGTCGACGAGTCGTAGTCTCGCTGGTGTTGGGTCCGGTAGACGTGGAAGTGGTCAACGTTGGGGAAGCGGCGGAGTCCGTGGGCTGGCTAGTGGTTGTTGATTGGCGATCGGGAGGGTCCTTAGGAGGACCTTTTGCAGGTCGTCGTCTCGAATGAGCCGACGAGGAAGCACGGGGGCGCATCATCGCATAGGCCGGAGCGTAGCGGAATCACAAAACACGACCTCGCACGCGTGACGACGGGGCGATTCTAACTTCAGCGGTGAATGGCGCAAGCGCTTTTTGTACTCAGCCGCTTGGCATCGAAGGATGCCGAAGTGTCCGAACGTCGGTTTGAGCTTGCCTAGAATGCAACAACGCGATTCTTATAAATAAAGCTAGCTAAACTAATTATAGATATACGAATTAGTAAGGCACACATGCACACATAGAAGATAATGTACCACAGTGCCACCTAATGGTGAATTATAGTAAACTAAATATTATAAAATCCTTCCTTATACATTTAGTGTTCCAAATTTCATGATAGTCGGTTATACAGTCTATATACAAAACTAGCTTTTGATCACGGTCTCACCTGAGTTTATATAGTTTTATTCTATGCTTCAAGAACTGTACTTTTAGCTATAATATAAAAATGAATCGCTAAATATGTTGCTAAGCGTAAATCTCGAGAACAGCTGAACCGATTTCGCTAATTTTTTTTTTTGTTGTGTTTGTTATTGTCATGAGAAGGTTATTATGAAAAAAGCACATATTTTAATATACTTAAGGTGGAACGGAGTTCGCGGCCACTGCTAGTTTAAGACAAAAGGGTCCATAGGTCCCTGAAAATGTGTGCAACGTTTCATAATGATCGGTTGAGTAGTTGAGCCATGTAAAGGTAACAAGGAAATAAACTTCTATTCATACTTATAATAGAAACCATACTTATTGAATGTAAGAGAAATATGTTAAACATATATGGTGTTATTACAAAAAAGTTAAATACTTGGTTTAAAAAAGGTTTCGTACGAAATGCGCCGCGCTCGCCCGAAGCAAGATCGCGATATTCTTTTTTCGCAAGTGTAACCTAACCTAACCTAACCTAACGAAAGCGAGACAACAGAGCAAAATGGCGAACATTCACCGAGAGCTCTTTTTAAAGCAAACGTTCAAAACGTGTTTCATTTTTTTGTAATAACAACGATACAGTTTATTGCTTATTATCCCTGCGAAAATAAAATTAAATTAATATACAATTCGTACCAAGTATATATAGACGTAAATTAGAAAGCAGCTTCAGATAATAGGTACATTGTTAATGGGCCGAGATGTGTAGCGATTCCGCGCAAAAGCCCTTGCAATTAATGAGTAAGGTTACATCGGGGTCCTTAGCGCTAATCAATTACGGACTTTGAACACTTTCTATTTGTTGGTTCTAATTTCGTGGGCAGTTAAAGTTTTTATACAATTTCACTGTATTCTATAAAGCAGATGTATATTTTGCAGATGAATATGTATTTGTGCTTAGCAGCATGGCGACTTTTGTTATTTACCAAGTAATATCTCAACATATACGGCGAGGTTAAATATCTGGGCGTCACTTTAGATAAACTTAGATTTCGATTCACACACAGATAGAGTGCGAAAGAAAGCCGCTATGGTCTTGGGTCGTCTCTATCATTTACTTTGTCATAAGAGTAAAATATTCCCCAGACATAAACTCACTTTATATAAAACTTGCATTTGTCCGATTATGACGTACAGTTGTTCGGTCTTTGCACATGCGCAAAATCGTATTCAAAAGTTGCAGGTTCTCCAGAACCGAGCCCTACGTAAAATCACCGATGCCCCATGGTACGTCCGGAATAAGGATTTCCACAGGGACCTGGAGATGCCTTCTGTCTGGGCGTATATAAAATTAATCACACGTAGTTATTTCGAAAAGGCCGCGAATCAACCCAGCCCGTTAGTGGTATCCGCCGCGAACTATGAACCCGTACCCAACGCTGCGCAGTAAAGAAGGCAACCGCGACACATTTTTACCGACCCTCCTGATTCAATCACGTCAGCGAACGATCAGTACCAGCCTGTCTCTTCAAACAGAGTGTGTTCTGAATAACTTATATCTAGATAGCTTAGCTTAGGTTAGCTCAGATAGGTCCCGATTTTTGCATAAAACAGCCCAAGCCGAGGTGTGCCGTGCACCCTTGAGTTGGTCTCTCAAACATCCCAAGTCGGTTAAGTGCCTTCAGCGCTAGCTTCAATAGTTCGGTAAAGCTGTAAAGACCTTTCCAGGTTAACAGTTTATACATATCGACAAAAAAATGCATCGATAACATACGCTGCCACAATTATCGCTATCTTTATCGTGCAGCTAGTACTGCACTAAACTATACCTATAGCTCTATTCTATACACATATTATTTTTATAGCAATAAATCGGTCTAAATATTGAGTTAATAACTGAATTAGTGTGAAATATGAAATTTGTACTTATTTATATTCAAATATAATAATAATAATAAAATTGCTGCTATTGTAACATGGGTTAAGATTACTTTTATTTTTATTTCCAAAAAATAGCATCAAGCACATTATTGTCAATACCAAAAATGTCTTTCAATAATAATTCCATTTTAATAACGTTTCAAAGTTAGTGAAAAAAACATCCTAAAATTATTTAAAAATCAATATTTTTGTCTGTAAATGGACGATATGCACAAATAAACGCAACTCTTACCGGCAGCCAGGTAGCCTGTTGTTCGGATGAATATAATATATAAAACTGGCTTGATTGATTATTTCCGGCATGGCCTCTGCCTATGTAGGTAATTTCGCCAATATCAAGTGTGACAAATACACGATATAAATTTAATGTCAAATATTTAGTGTAACAACGTAGAATAATTATTTTTATTTACAATAGAAACATATCAACATGGATAAATTACCAAAAGGTGATAGGTACTATGTTGTGAGTGGTACAGAGATTATTTATAAAAATACATTGGAAATATATTTAAAATACGTTTTCGAAAGAGTTTATAACTCTTAGACAATAGTTTCAAGCAAGTGACAGTTGACGCTTCGGCGCGATGTTTGACGCTTCGATACGGTGTTCATATATTTTTCTTTAATACAATGGAGTATAAAAAGGTTTTAATACAAGTTGAAGATAGTTATGATAAAGGAAGTGGTAGAGATATTTATTTATGTAGCTTAGTTTTTATCTTAATTGATCCTGGTAGATGATTTTTATTTCTCGAAATGACTACGCTATTGACTGAGCAAGGTCTTAACAGCTTCACCGGGCTACAAACAACGGAGTGGTAGATGATGCTACGATGCTTATTAAAAAAAAAAACACATGTAATCTGGGTATATGTTTCAGTGAATCCGTGGATAGTTTGGATTCACAATTGGAAACGGTAGTTGTGGCTGCAATCGGGTATCAGTTTTATTCAATTCTTTCGCGTTTAAAAATAC
>JACEII010000046.1:880349-917129 GCA_014332785.1 Antheraea mylitta
AGCTAGTTGTAAATAAGATTTTGTGACTATAAAAAAATAAACCCTTTTTTGTCAGCAAGAAGTTGTATAATAGAACTTTTTACGTAATGCATTTATGGTCTAAGATCTTATTAGGAAAACGTCGTGTATCTTCAAAGTTACTAATAATTATAATGACGAATTGTAATCAATAAGTTGATAATTATGTCTCTAATAAAAAATAAAGAATCTTGCTAAATTTCATTCAGACAAAGTCGTTGTTAACAGCTAGTCTAAAATAGAATAACCTCAATTACTTTTTATAAGGTTCGCTGTCGATCAGTGAAAGTCCAGTGAAAGTCGGTCTTACCGTTTTGGAGATGGTAATGTGGGTGAAGCCACGATTAACAGCTAGTATGAACTAAAATTGCTTGAATTACTTTTTATAAAGTCAGCTATCGGCTAATGAAAGTTTTATAATGATCGATTTAATCGTTTTGCAGATAGTACTGCGGGTGAAGCCACTGTTAACAGCTAGCATATATTAAAATTGCTTGAATTACTTTTTATAAAATCAGCTATCTACCAATAAAGTTTCTTGAAGATCGGTAAAACCATTTTAGAGAGAGTACTGCGGGCAAAGCCACCATTAACAGTTAGTCTAAATTAAAATACATTAAATTACTTTTTATGATATCTGCTATCTGTTGGTAAAAGTTTTGTGGAAATCGGTCCATCCGTTTTGGAGATAGCATTGCAGACGAAGTTGCGGTTAAAACTTAGTCTTATTTAAAGTAGTCTATGTCACCCGATGTGATTTCAGCTATCTGCCAGTGAAATTACCTTCAAAATCGGTCCAGCCGTTTCGGAGATTACCCGGAACAAACAGACAGACAGACAGACCGACAAAAATTTTAAAAATTGTATTTTTGTTATCAGAAGCGTGTATACTTTCATACCCAATCGGTCATTTTTTTTTATTTTGCTGTTACATACAGACACTTCATTTTTATTATATGTATAGATTTATCGAGCATAGTTATAGGCTATATATGTCATTCTGCTAAGACCAATAGGAGCGAAGCACCAATGAAGAGTGTTTAAAAATTAGGGTTTATTCCTATTGAGAGATTCCGCTGCGTGTTATTGTTAGCACAAAGCAACTATTCCACGGGAACGAAGTCGCGGGCAGAGGCTAGTTTTTTATGACTAACAAACACAAATATATATATGAAAGAAATCTCACAGTTACAAACAAAATAATGACCGTCGACTCCGGTAAAAGTTAACTGATTTCCTTGAAAAACTCCATTTGCTGCGTGCACTCTGCGCGGACACGTCTCGTATTTTCCTGAACTTTCAGAATATCCCGTACATTTCCCCTCAGTAATTAGGTTTGCAAATATTTCTACTTGTCTCGTTGTAATGTATCTTTCACGGTTGTCTTGTTGACCCACGTTAGGTTTCTTTTATTAGATACTTTGTTACTTTAATTGGATGAAAAAAAAAACAGGAGAGAGAATTACTAGTCATATATACCTTACTACATCGAATATAGGACGCACCTTTTTCCCTCTTTTTATAGGTCTCTATTCGTAATGCGTCTTATTTTGGATGGAAGGGTTTGACGACTGATAAGTACAATGATATGGATACAATAGACTTGAATGCTTCACAACTTCGGTGTATTTCAGTGATTCAGACTTTAGTGATTCAGGAGATGATATTTTATGGAAATGCAATCTGTAGGTGGTAGAGCCACGCTGAAGTTATTTCTGGTTTCAACATGAATGGGTCGGCTCGCCCGGAGTAGTACCACCCGACCCACAGAAAACCGACGTGAAGTAACAGTGCTTGCATTGTTGCGTTTCGTTAGGTCAGTGAGAGCGCTGGAAGCCCACCTATCCTCACCTTTCCCTATTCCCCCTCCGTTCCCTAACAAGGGCTGACAACGACCTTGCGACTCCCCTGGTGTTTCAAATGTCTATGGACGGTGGTGATCACTTAACATCACGTGACCCACCTGTTTGTTTGCTTCCTACGATATAAAAAAAATCAGAAAGTCGTCATATGGTTCCTGTGAAGATGAATGTTTTTGAATGATAAAATATATTTTTGAGTCCTTTAAATATATACAAGTTTTTGTTTATTCTACATTTTATTAAAAAAATTTAATTTGTTTTTTTTCTAGCTTGAAATATTTAAGATGCGTCCTATAACCCCTTATATTATCCGTTAAATTTCAACGTTATAATTGTCATACGCATACGAACACCATTGGTTCTTGTTCTTGAATTTATGGAATTAATTGCAGCTCCACTGCTTTCCGAGATTCAGTAAATTTTATGTACAGACTAACATATACATATTATATTCCAATTTTGGATAACAGGCTTTGAGGCTATGGTATTCGAATAAAAAGAAATGTTTGAGAATCATTGCACAACATGTAAAATAATTTCTAATGTATATTTATTTCAAATGTATGTATAGAATTGTTTAATCAATAAAAGTAAGCTATTTTAAAGCAATGTCGAAAATAACTTATACTCAGTGTTAAATAGCTATGGGAACAGTGCCTCATAAAGCAACTAATATTTCATATTAGCATGTTGTACTAATTAATATCAACTGTAGATATTCCTGTTGTATCTATACTAATATTATAAAGAGGTAAAGTTCGTGAGTTTGTGACGTTGTGATGTTGTGACCTTGTAGGGGGTAATCTCAGGAACTACTGGTCCGATTTGAATAATTCTTTCAGTGTTATATAGCTCATAGAATGGCTATAGGCTATATATCATCACGCTAAAATCAATAGGAGCGGAGCACAGATGAAAAATATTTCAAAATCGGGATGTTTTTTCCTTTTGAGAACTGCTGCGTGTTAGTGTTAGTTTATCTATTCCACGCGAACGAAGTCGCGGGTAGAGGCTAGTCGTATATAATTTGATGACATTGCTTCATACTCTTTCATTATCATTGAAATATGTTTACAAATTTGAATTTATATTTATTACTAGCTGACCCGTGCAACTTCGTCTGCGCCAAATTGGTTATCACTGGTTTCCATTGTATTTTTAAACGCGAAAAAATTAAATAAAACTGATACCCGATTGCAGCCACAATTACCGTTTCCAATTGTGAATCCAAACTATCCACGGATTCACTGAAACATATACCCACATTACATGTAATTTTTTTAAATAAGCCTAGTACCCGTTCGTAGCACCATCAAACACTCCGTTGTTTGTAGTCCGGTGAAGCTGTTAAGACTTTGCTCGGTCAATAGCGTAGTCATTTCGAAGAAAGAAAAACATCTACCAGGATCAATTAAGATAAAAACTAACCTACATAAAACTAAATAAACATCTCTACCACTTTATCATAATTATTCTCAACTCGTATTAAAACCTTTTTATACTCCATTGTATTAAAAAAAATATATGAACACCGTATCGAAGCGTCAAACATCGCGCCGAAGCGTCGTCAACTGTCACTTGCTTGAAACTATTGTCTAAGAGTTATAAACTGTTTCGAAAACGTATTTTAAATATATTTCCAATATATTTTTATAAATAATCTCTGTACCACTCACAACATAGTACCTATCACCTTTTGGTAATTTTTCCATGTTGATATGTTTCTATTATAGATTATTCTAAATTGTTACACTAAATATTTGGCATTAAATTTATATCGTGTATTTGTCACACTTGATATTGGCGAAAATACCTACATAGGCAGAGGCCATACCGGAAAGAATCAATCAAGCCAGTTTTATATATTACATTCATCCGAATAACGGGTTACCTGACTGCCAGTAAGAGTTGCGTTTATTTGTGTATATCGTATCTGTACAGACAAAAATATTGATTTTTAAAATTTAGGATGTCTTTTTTCACTAACATTGAAACGTTATTAAAATGGAATTATTATTGAAAGACATTTATGGTATTGACAATAATGTGCTTGATGCTATTTTTTTGGAAATAAAAATAAAAGTAATCTTAACCCATGCTAGAATAGCAGTAATTTTATTATTATTATGTTTAGATATAAATAAGTACATATTTCATCTTTCACACAATTTCAGTTATTAACTCAATATTGAGACCGATTTATTGCTATAAAAATAATATGTGTATAGAATATAGCTATAGTTTTATATAAAGTGAGTTTATGTCTGGGGAACATTTTACTCTTATGACAAAGCAAACGATAGAGACGACCCAAGACCATAACGGCTTTGTTTCGCACTCTATATGTGTGTGAATCAAAATTTAAGTGTTTACCTGACGCCGAGATATTTCACCTCGCCGGCCCAAGGTATTTCGGTTTCGTATAGCCTGATAATCGACGCATATATTTAAGATAGCGTCAATCCCAAGTCATACATTTACGTTTATCGTTGTTCATTGTATATGGTGAAATCTTAATATCAATAATGTTTAATAAAATGAAATTTGTTCTTTGCTAAAAAAATAATTGGTTTGAAATTTATCATTTTTATTTATTAAATATATATGTGGGTATATATGATTGTTTATAGAAAAATGTGTCTGACTGTGATAAATTCATGCTTTTAATTGTGTTTAAAAGTTACTGAAAAAAAAAATGTTCCCAAACCTATTCATAAATCAAAATTAATTAAATCAAAATGCGCATTAAAAATACAACGTTAACCGGCTACCAAGTGTCCTTTTGGGCTAATACCAACCTCTCACAGAAAACCGACGTGAAATAACAGTGCTTGCATCGTAGTGTTTCGTTTGGTCAGTAAGAGCGCCGGAGGTTCACCTCTCTTCTCCTTTTCTCCTTAGCCTTCCCTTACCCTCCTCCAATATACAGGTTGGCAACGCATTTATGACACCCCGGTGTTGCTAGTGTCTATAGAGGATGGTGGTCACTTAACATCACGTGACGCACCTGTTCGTTTGCCTCCTATGATAGAAAAAATATATATTGATATATTAAAGCACCAGGTATTCTAAAATTCTTGTTCTTTCAACGTTGCCGGCTCTTGTACTAAGGTGTCGCAAAAAAGTCTAATTACGTTAACTACAAATTTTTGTTTTTCGTTATCCTGGAGAACTCCTTGCGTTTTATGGGACAAAAAGTATCCTGGATGTAGACTTGTAATATCAGTTATTACTGTGTTAAGTTTCGTTAAAATTGGTTCAGTACTTTCAGAGTAATACGGGTTTAGATTCTAGACTTTAATCCTTTATCCTGGAGAACCCTTTGCGTTTTATGGGACAAAAAGTATATTTGATGTAATCTCGTAGTATTAGTTATCACTATGTCAAGTTTCGTCAAGATTGGTTCAGTAGTTTCAGAGTGATGCGTGATCATAGGGACAGACAGACAGACAGACAGACAGACAGACAGAAAGACAGACAGACAGACGAAAATTGTAAAAAGATTATTTTTGGCTTCTATATCGATAACATAGTCTACCCTGATTAAAATTTTCAAAAAATATTTTATGTACAGACTTCGACTTGTTACAGTTTTATTATAGTATAGATAGATAGATATCAAAGCAGGCAAGCAAACATATAGGTCACCTGATGTTAAGTGATCACCACTGTCTATAGATACTATTAATACCAGGTGATTCGCAAGAGCGTTGCCAGCCTGTGTATAGGGGAGGAGGAGACAAAGAAGGGAGTGGGAAAGGGGTTTTTTTATGTTATAGGAGGGAAACAAACGTGCGAGTCACTTGATGTTAAGTGATCACCACCGTCCATAGACACTAGCAACACCAGAGGATTGCTAGTGCGTTGCCAGCCTGTGTTTCGGTGAGGGGGAAGGTAGTGATGGAATGGGAAGGAGAGAGGAGGGAAGGGAGGTGGGCCTCCGCCGCTCTCAGTGACCGAACGAAACGCAAACAATGCAAGTACTGTTACTTCACGTCAGTTTTCTGTGAGAAGGTGATACAACCACGGGTGAGCCGACCCATTCATGCTGAAACCAGTAATAGCTTCAGCGTGGTTCTACCTACCGAAAAATATACAAAGTAAAAATGTATATTCAATGAAAAACTGCTAATTGACAAGTGACCTAAGATATTGCAACAACGAAGAATGAACAAAGTTTCTCAGAGTAGCTTTATAACTAAATTAATTCTAAAGAAAGTTGCCACAAACAACACTTAAAGCCATTTTTGTAATTATATTTTAAAAGTGAATTTCAGTTTACGAGAAATTCTTTTTCGCTTCTCATTGTTCATTCGCCTGGAGAACACATCAATGTGATGTAATCAAGTAGGTAAATATTTGTGAGTCAAAACATATATGTTGTTATATATGTATATGAGATGAGAAAGATCACAATTTGATAAGTTTTTTTTATTATATCATAGCAAACGTACAGGTGGGTCACCAGATGTTAAGTGATCACCACCGTTCATACACACCAACACCAAGTATCGCTAGTGTCTATGGAGGGTGGTGATAACTTAATATCAGGTGACCCGTCTGTTCGTTAATATCCTACGATATAAAAAAAAGAAAGACAAATGAAAGATATCTTATAATTATAAAAGCCATATATTTAGTCAAATATAAAACAGTCTTATTTACTCTCAGAATTTCATTATTTCGTTCTCAGAATCAGTCTAAGCTCCTATAAATATACATCTATAAATATTAAATAAAATATCAGATACCATCACTGCAATAAGAGATATGGGAAAAGATCAGAAAGTTATTTGGTAACAAGCAAGAATCGTTCGCAAAGAGCAAACATTGCGATAGTTATCCATGTTCAAAGATACGAAATTTATATAAGAGTTGTTGAGGTATGTATGCTTGGTACACATATATGTCTCAACAACTCATATATGTATGAATAGTTAGTTTAGGTCAGCTCATGTAGGTCGCGGTTTGCACGTATCAGGCAACAGCCCAAGCTGAGGTGTGCCGTGCACCCGTGAGCTAGTTGTCAAATAATATCATCTGATCTCCTCGCCTTAGTTGTCGGGTGAAGCTGTTAAAACCTTGGTAGGTCAATAGCGTAGTCAGTTCGAGAAAAAAAATAACCATGTTTTTCACACAGAAAATTTTAAAAATATATTTTTTTTCATGTCACAATGTCCATTGTCCAAGCTCGATGAATTTGTACAACACAGATAACGCGTTTTATTGTCACAGTTTAGTAAATAAATTCTCTCGCATTTACCAATCATGTACAGGGATCACGTAGCAAGCCGGTCCGATGGAAGACATAATCCAATCAATTATTACGCCCGTGCTTCAATTCAGAAATGGGCACAATGCAAAAGAAATAATTTCATCGCTGGAAAGTTCACAATATTCGAATGGCTGTAGCCGTGTTCATAGTAAATTGAACTACTGCCTTTTACAGGCTATCTATTAATACTATCATACCTTATTTAAAATATAAATTAAGTTGGAATATAATGTCGGTATATGATAATTACTTTCCTAAATATTATTCATATAGTTAAAAAAAGGAGACGAAGTTAAATAAAAATGTACCAATGTTTGACTAATTTCATTTCATAAACAAAGGTTCCTGTCAATTGAAATATGAACAAACAAATAATTATTTAAAATTCATGACACCCATACACTAATTAATGTGGTTTCCAGTTAATTTGGTAACGATTTCTTTTGAACGGATACACTCAAACGAATCCTTCGTAATACTAATATTATTATTATTCATTCTTTAGCATAACTATTTTATTAAGAACAATTTTAATCCGAGCTACAATTAATTGTTTAGACATACTAAGCATTGATAGATAATCAATTTTTATATCGTAATACATAGATGAACCTAGTTAGATGAGTTTAAAAGCAAATGAATTATAATATGAATATATTGTATGAACGCGAACCCAACTAACCATAAACGACTACGTACTACGCATATAATTAAAAATAGTAATCAAATATTTGAAGAATTAAATCAAGATTATCATGACGATCTAATGATCAACGCCATCACGTACCGACAGTAATAATTACAATCCATGTTAACAATACTAAAACTATATAGAGCAGTGTTTCACAAACTCTTTAGGCCATGCCCCACCTTAACATTTCTAAATTTTTTATGCCCCCTCCCCCCATATATAATTTTTAATCTTTAAAAATCTTTTTGTTCCCTTAAGAAATATAAATGATAGCTTTTAGGAATAAATCACTATGAAATTGTTATAAAAACAACGTAAGTAAAATTTCAAAACATATAATGAAAACGAATTAGTAATTTGCTTTTTTTGTTAAATTTGTCGCCAATATCTAGCATTTCATTTAAATAACCCAAAGCGAAAGAGTTTAAGTCGTGTCGAGTATATTTTTAAATTGACCCCTGAACTATCAATTTGCACCTCTGTGGGGCGTGGGCCCCACGTTGGAAAGCACTGATATAGAGAAAAGACGACTGCCGATGGATTGTAATTTAATTTATTTAGCAAGTGATAAAAAAAATCAAATACCCTTTACTTGAATGATAAAAGTAACACAATTTTCTATCAGAAAACAAGAGCTCCGCTGTATGGAATCGAACTTTCATACCGAATTCAGCAATTACTTATCTAGTTAAAGACTCGCACAAAATCTGTTCATAATTGTCATCATGCAAAACAAGATTTCAGGCTACATTATAGTACTATACGATAGTTGTTAATTTCCACGTGATGATGGATTAATTATGATCGTATGGTCTCTCTAATTGTAATTTGATTATTTATTGTATAAATTAATTGTTTTACGCTTCAATTTCTTAAAAAAACATTTTTTATATGTTTTATTATCATATTTATGTTTAATTACACTAATTAATTGTGAAGTAATTACTTTTTTATCTACACTCATCAAAAAAGTCTAAGCAACATGTACTTATTTAAATTTTAGGATGGTTCTTCACATTATAACGTATTTTATTTTTAAAATAATATCTTTAGGGTTCAATGATGTATCAATAACAGCTGTTGTCTTTATAAGTTCTTTTAATAACAGAAATGAACAATATTAGAATATACTGTAGAAACTAAGATACATAAGCAACTAAACTTTTTTTTACAAAATGAAATTTCTAAAGAAAATGTATTTATTGTGAAAAAATAGAATAATTTAATACAAAGTATGGTTTCCTCTGCTATTCAGAACTTATCGGCAACGATTATTCATTGAATTAATGAGACTGTTTGCCATCTTGCGGTATTCGCTCCCAATGGAATTGTAGCAAATCCTTCAGCTGTTGGGTTGTTGTCGCTCCGTCCAAGTCCTTCAAAACACGTCTCTGGAACATGTCCCATGCGTGCTCGATGGGGTTGAGATGTGGCGATTGTGCAGGCCAAGGCAATACCCGGATGCTCTCCGTTGCAAAGTATTCACTGGTTCCCCGAGCTGTATGTGAACGCGCATTGTCATGCATTAACCTAAAATCGGAGCCAAAGGTTTGTGCAAATGGGTAGACATAAGGTCTGAGAATATCGTCAATGTAATTTTCAGCATTCATGTTTCCATTTACAAAAACGAGCTCAGTTCGCCTGTTCTTCATAATACCCGCCCATAACATAACTGTTGATCCGTTGTATGGATGAACTTTCTGAACGCACCTGAGCCTTTCAGTATTTCCGGGCCGAAAATACACTCGCACCCTTCTTGTATCAGGCTTAAACCCGAATCGCGACTCATCGGAAAACATAATTTTATCCCATTGTTCCTGGGTCCATGTTATGCGTTCTCTACACCATTCATATCGAAGAGCGCGATTCCCGTGACGTATCGGTGGGCACCTGATTGGGCGTCGAGCTCGTAGCCCATACTCATGCAGTCGATTTCGCACAGTTTGAGGACTTACATCAATACCTCTTGAAATTTGTAGCCTCAAACTTATCTCTCGAGCGGTTAACATCGGCTGGCGTCTTGCAGTCAGTTGTATGTACCGGTCTTGCCGAGTGGTTGTACTCCTTTTACGGCCTGGATGCTTTTCAGTGGTTCTCCTGTATTATTGTAGCGCTGCCAAAGACGACAAATAACACTTCTATGAATGCCAAAATGTCGAGATACCTGAGATTGATTACTTCCCGCTTGCAACATCCCTACAGCTCTTTGCATTTCATCTGCCATCAAATGACGTCGCTTCATGACGTAAAGAATATCTAACAATTCAATTTTGACGCTAACTTTATTTAAATGGTTGGTAAAATTATAAAATCAAGACTAAACGTAGCAATTAAAACGAACTTAAATTCAAACAAATTCGCAGTCATTTAAATTTTATGAAAAAACATAATCATATTTTTTTTTACAACCAGCCAGTATTTCATCAATAAAAAAAAAGTTTTCTTACCTACGCACTTTGTTTGAGTAAATACTTAGAAATTAATTAATAAAAATGGTAAAATTTGTAATATCACGCATGTTGCTTAGACTTTTTTGATGTGTGTATATGCATGTTTGTAATTTTTTTATAAAACCAATGGATCGAAATATAACTTGTAAATTTACGTAATTAAAGTATTACAGTTATTTTAGATTAATTATAATATTTGGATAACGTATAGAATATTTATATCTACGTCAGCATTTCTCAAAGTATGGGTCGCCACATAGCAGTGGGTATTGGGTAGCCTCTTAAGAATAGGATGATACAAACATCCCGGATGATCGCCAACCAAAATCAAAATATCAACAAAAGTAGGCGAAGTAGCAGTAGTTCTATCAGAAGATACGTCACTGAAAATCAATTTCAATCATAAGCAATTAACCAAGAGGTGTGTCTCGAATTTGGAAGTTTATGATAAGTGAGTCGAGGCTCAGTCGACTTTGGGTATCACATGGAGCTATACAGAGGTATTTGTTTGTAAGAAACAATACCAGAATAACTAACTGACTCGAATTTATTTGCTTGTAGGAGCGCTACATTATACTTGAGCGATATAGACAATATTAACCTGTAAACAAAGCATATACCGACGCAGATAGATGCTGATAGTTATTAATATTTAATAAAACAAAAATTATGCCACTTTGTAACACACCAATTAGCAACGACCCGTGAATTCCACGAAAGCCTACATATTATTACCATATCAACTTTCCGCAGGACCGAATATACTGAGGTGATATAAAGGTTTTATGTGAATAATTATAATATTGGGTTTTTTTTGTTATAATATGAATATAAAAAAAATGAATAATACATGTCAGCCTATTTTTCTTCTTGGTGGCTGAGTACGTGATATTATGTATGATATACACATATCTGTAGGTTAAATAGTAAGAAAATGGAATAAAGAATGTGGTGTCGTGGGACACCAGGTAGGAACGAAGTTCCTTCGGCTAATGTAGAATCGACACAATTCGCAAAAAAAAAATCGTGCTCAATTTTATGTAATCGTAATTCAAATTATCAATTAAAATAACAAAATATGTCTCTTTATTTTTGTTTGACAATATAAAATTACATAGAAATAGAAATAATTACAAAAAAGGAGAAAGAGAAAGGTATTATACACTACTCGCTTGTGTATACGACTGTTGCGCCTACGCACGTCTTTATTCCACGCACTTTTCGTTACGGTTTTACTATCACATTTTTTTCAGTTCGGTCGCGCAGCAAAATCCATATCTCCTCCAAGCCTGCCGTAAGGAACTTCGTTCCAATAACTTTTATCTCGACAATTTAGTTTCTTACATTGCTTTTGTTCACACATCCGTGTTACTAATTTTATGTAAGAAATATTTTCAATAAATATGTTTGTTTGTGCATTTTTCATTCGACTTCAAAATGGAGAACTTCACAATTCGGTTGTATTTTTTTATGTTTCTTGCCTCAGAACTTCGAAATTTATGAACTGACTTCGATAATTATTTTTTGAATGTTAAGGGGACCTGTTTAACTAATTTTAATTTCATTTCATTCAGCATTGGACCTTAGATATCAAAGATGCACCAGGTTACTCTTGAAAATCAATTAAAAATGTATAATGATTAAAATAGTTATAGTTTTATGACATGTCCTAACTGGATAACTAACTATTGCTAAGGACATTTTTGTAAAGTAATTTTTTAAAGTACGTTTTTTTTTTATTATATAATAAAATAATTATTTATATCGCTTCGTGCATTACTCTTTTTTTATCAATTAACAATATACGTAATTTAATACCAAATGGAAAGTATTTAATTTCGTTAATCCAAAACTGAGCTGAGTGAACTTGTTATCAATTACACCATTTACTTTCCTGTATACCTGACTATCTATATGCAAAACTAGCCTCTGTCCGCGACTTCGTTCGGCGTGGACATAGTAATTTTGGGCAAAGTAATATGAAGCGAAAACTCACAAGAGGAAAAACACTCCGATTTTTAAACATTCTTCATTGTTGCTCCGCTCCTATTGGTCTTAGCGCGACGATATATAGCCTATAACCGTCCTCGATAAATGGGCTATATAACAATGAAAGAATTTTTCAAATCGGATCAGTACTTCCTGAGGTTAGCCCCTACAACGTCACAATTCACAACGTCTCAAACTCACAAACTTTACCTCTTTATAATATTAGTATAGATTACATGATAACAGATTGAGTAGTTAATGTATCAAAGCGTAACAAACAGATAAACAAACTAACTTATTCATTTGTAATATTAATAGTCAAATCAAATTAAACTGTGTATCTCATACTGTACCTTACATCAGTATTATTGGCTGATTTTTATCTTGAGGCCTACATATAAACTCAATGTATGAAGGTACATTCATTACGCATAACGTCTGAAATTACTTCTAAATTAATGAATATAAATACCAATTATGTTGAAAATTACAACTTTGTTGATCCGATCCCGACCGTAATTTGTCCACTGAGAAATTAAATGACAGACTGTTATTGTGCGGAGTAGATGTAATTAAGCCGAATTAAAACGCTCTTGGTTATTAAAAGATAGAATTAAATTACAAACAATTAATTATAACCTAAAGTGGACTGAACATTGGGCAATTCATTTTCCTAGAAATACTACGTAAGGCTTTCAACTAGTAATCACATTTCAGTACTCGTCAACAATCATAAATTTGTGCAATCAAGATAAACACAGCGCAATTCGGTGAAAAGACGACCAACGAGAAATGACAAACCAAAAGAGCGTCCGTCGGTCACTGTGACGGTTCTCTAAAACTACAACCATGCTGGTAGCATTCAGTCAGATAGAAATATCTTATTACTTTTATATGAACATTTTCTTGAGTAGATAAAAAAACCAAAGTGCATGAGAGGAAGGGAGACAAGGGTATCAAGAACGAAGTTCCATAAAGTAAAGTAGGAAATCAAATCAAAAAGCTTGATTTAGTAAAAGAGAATTATTCAGTGAAATAGTAAATTCTAAATTAAAAAACAACCATCAGCACACCATATTCTCTTGTTCGAATTTCGATACTCGCACGCACACATCCACTCATATATATAATATAAAGATAGAGAAAGAGAGAGAAAGAGTTGACTCTTATTCCTGAGATGATAATTTCTGCAAAGTCATTTTTATTACAAGCCGCGTTAAGGAACTTCGTTCCAAAAATATATTTTATAATGTTCATACTGCGCGTATGAAATATGCCTTTTTTTGCAAAAAAACAGGCATTTTTAATTCTTTCCTAGTAAGAGACATTATAATAGGAAAAGTTTCATTTATTTCAGTATGTTACTGGCATGTCCGTAAAGTATCGTGGTATACAGAGTTCGTTCAAGTTTCAGACTTACGTGGGTTTTTATACATTACATATTCTTTTTTTCTGTTAAACATATAAGATGGTAGAGCTTGGCCCAGTGGCGAATTTGCAGTCTTGGCCGCCCTAGGCCTCAGGCCATGCAGTAAGTACCAGCCACCGCTTTCTCAGCAACCATCCTATTGAGTACATAATGAATTTACTTTTTTGACAAATTTTGTATAAGTGTTAGTTTAAATGGGTTATCAGTACTATAAACAAGAGCAGCAATTTATACGCTTTAAGTATAATTACTGCAGTTTTAAATATCAGCACTTAATATTGTGTAACAGTACGTTTGTTTAACCTATGAACGCACGAGCAAGTGTTTCTTAGGATCGCGCATATAACAATATTTTTCCTCAATCACTTATATGTACGAAATAGTTTATACGTAGATTTTATATGAACGAAATGATTACTTCACATTACATTATCTATATTTTATTTACAAAAAGTATAAAAGTGATTTAGGAAGATTATTATTATACGATGAGGTGCAGAGCGGTCCACCATAATGTGCGAGAGCCTTTAGAATATTTACATACTTTGAGTTATTTCTTGTTATCAGCAGTGAGTTTTTTGTCACGATTGGCCGCCCCTAATATCTGGCCGCCCTAGGCCCGGGCCTCCTGGGCCTTAGGGTAAATCCGCCACTGGCTTGGCCAATAAGTACTATCAACAAATTTGTTATAGTTTAACATAGCTCAAGTAACAGCTAGTATCACATACAGTCATATCATAACTAACTCTAAATAAATGGAGGATATGACTATCTATATATTGTTGAAATAATTACTCAAAATAAATATTATAAGCGAAATATAAATTATATATAATTCGTAATCTTTAAAACAAAGCGAGACACCTAATACCCTTAATGAAGCATTAATGTTTCCACGTTTCAAAATTTCTCAAGTGGATTATTTGATGTTCAGAACGTTCAAGATCTCGCAAAATTGCGAGAACCTATAATATTAATTGGGATTATATATTACCTCGGCAATATAAATATAAATATATACTTGAGTTATTAATTCAAATTGAAAACATTAGAGAAACACTTACTGTTTAAGATAGTCACCACCACAATACCGAATGTGCTGGGCCCATTTTAAATATTTTCGTCGGGGTGATGACCACTCCTGAGTGAAACCGTTATTTAAACAGCAACTCTATAATAATAAGAGGCAATTATCGCAAATCCACTTACCTTGCAGGCTCGGCGTTCCTGTCACGCTTCCAGTATGCTAGGTCTGTGTATAATGGTGTGTGTGTAGTGTTTGTCTGTATTCGTGTAAAATGTGTAGGAAGCACAAACACTGATAAATACAATAATGACGATAGTCTTTTCAATAGTTCAAAATGTTCAATAAAAAATTAATGTACTACACAAAATATATAACAAATATTAATACTTGTGGGGCGTTAAGACGCTTCAAAAACCCACGAGAAAGTTAATATAAATCTTTTTTACAAAAAAAAATTGAACCGACTTCGATATCAAAAACCAAATTAAATAAAATATATGATATTTTAATGGTACCAACTGGTCAAATTAGGTTGATTGTGAACAAATTTCAGAACCTCATCTTTCCTAATGTCCGCTTCACGGGAATTGCCTCAACAGTCATAACCCCACATATAAGTCCTCGTCAAAACGAGTCATATGTACCCAAACACAAGATAGCTGCTGTAAGCCGCTGAGGAGTTCCATTCTAATTTCTCCATTTTCATGATCAAATCAGGATTGATTAAATGATATTCTTATCACTACAACAAGTTGTTCCAAGTTTTCATTAAAATTAGCTTATGGGAAGTTCATTTATTCATATAAGCTTTATTCATCCCTTTATTTACAACCCTTATGGTTGTTTTTTTTTTATTTGAAGAACACCATTTCCTATTATCAGTGATTCAAATAAAGTTGTTGAAATCGGTTTCAAGTTCACGAAAATACGTAGACACGAACTGGGTGAAAATCAAATAAACGATATTTCACCCCCTTAGGGGTTGAATATTTTATGAGACTACCTTGGAGTATAACCGAATTAAACAAAAAAAGAATCATTAAAATCGGTTCATAATTGACGGAGATATCGATTAACATACATAAAAAAAATACAACCGAACATAGAACCTCCTCCTTTTTCGAAGTCAGTAATTTAATAAACACAATTAATATTACAAATACGTGGGACGTCAACACGGTTCAAAAATTGTTCAAGAATGTCTATATCAAATTAATAGAACAAAACAAATATAATAAATACGTGGGACGTCAACACGTTGCAAAGTCGTTCAAGAATGTTATATAAATTAATAGTACAAAACAAATATTAAAAATACGTGGGACGTCAACAGGGTTCAAAAATTGTTCAAGAATGTGTCGCATCTGAGACGAAGTAATACAAAAACTGAGTTACAAAAAAAGGGACCTTTGAGTTTTTTTTACAAATATTTAGGGTAATATGGCTCACATTCCTTAACTGTTACATAATATACTTTAAATCGCTTAAAAAAATAAATAAATAAATAAAAGCCAAAATAAACTAGACAACTAAAAAACAAGGTACGTAAATGTGTGTTACAATGTATTTTTGCTTCTTTTTTATTAGATTTTCCTAATTTACACTTGATAATTATAAAGAATGATTGACGGATAATTGGTTTCGATTGAAATCTTTCAACCCAGCCAGACCAGCTAGACTATTTTAGAAGCCAGTTTAGGTGGCGTTATCTTTTTCTGTGGTTTATTACATTTTTTTTTTTTTTTCGAAATGTCTACGCTATTGACCCAGCAAGGTCTTAACAGCTTCACTGGACTACTAAAGCGAGCGCTTAAGGCACTCAGCCGATTTTATTATGGCAACCAGCTCAAGGGTGCACGGCACACCTCGGCTTGGCTGTTGCCTGTTGCATGCAAAATCGCGATCTATCTTAGCTAACCTAGCTAACTATTTATATATGTATGAGTTGTTGAACCGTATATGTGTACCAAGCATACACGCCTTAACAACTCCTCCATATATTTATTATCGGAAAATTAAGAGTTTTTCAGTTCGATGAGGGAAAAAAGTAAACCCTTCCACTTTCATGTGTAAGCGTGTAGGCGTGCACGTGTGTGGGGGTGATCGTGTAGTGTTGTAGCAGTGATGTGATCACCGTATCGCGCAAGCAACGCACTCAAGGGCTCCCTACCGAGGGATCGAACCTAGGCTTGAGCCACTGCCGTGGGAGGCCGAATCGGGTATTTATTAAAATGCATTGATCACTAGTATGTTTATAATATTTATACTCATGGATAGTCTGTTGCAAATTTAGCTATACTGAAAACCTACGTACACTTTTCCTTGTACATGAGATACAATTGACGTGTTATGGAAAATTCTTACATTAAAAACTGATTTTCAGCTCGAATTCCTCATTTGTGTTTAAACAAATTTGACATACAAAATGAAATGTGTACATATATCATGTAAATATATCCAAGTTCAAATGAACACAACAGCCATTTTATGATAACTCGGTTATTAAATAAAAATGAATAATAACAAACAGTTATATATACAGACATACATAAAGACGAGCTTTTGCTAGCAGCTTTGCTACTGTTAATATACATTTAATATATTGAAGCTATTAGGTATAGTTAGGTGTAGTTATTCGGTTACTGAGAGTGCCGGAAGCCCACCTCACCTACCCCCTCTCCCAACATAGGCTGGCAACGCACTTGCGACTCCCCTAGTGTTTGCAAATATTTATGGACGGTGGTGATCATTTAACACCAGGTGACCCACCTGTTCGTTTGTCTCCTATGATATAAAAATACTCTAGGGAACAACACATTTTTTAAGTAAATGTGTCCTTTTTTGTACAACTGAGAACGTGCATGTAAAATTTCATGATGATTGTGTTTACTAGATAAGGCGTAAAACAAATAAACAAGGCGACTTTCGTATTTATAACGTTAGTTAGAATTCGAATTCGTCTAGTGGTAGAAATTCGCCCTTAATTTATTATTATGATATTGGACCCGGCGGACGTTGTTCTGCCTTCTTCTTCTATTTTATTTTTGGCAACCGGTTTTCTATTTAGTTAGACTATTACTGCCATTGTCAAGTGAGTAACGATATTACAAGTTTCTTGATATAATTTCAATGAACTAACAAGATGGTGGCCATCTTGTTAGAACTTTCTTTGGAACTTTTGTGACAAGTTAGATTCCATGCTCCGTGGTATTATTACCGATCCACTTCACTAGTGCACAATAACCAAACTATATTACGTAAAGCACCACCGACATTACACGATATAGAGCCAAATACCATAAGATTATGGATAAAATATAAAGACCACTACTTGGCATTCCAAGATCCCGCCAAAAACTCGTCCTGCCTTGTTAATAAACCAATCCAAAAAATCAACCGCAACGTCACCTTTCTATAGAAGATAGAAGAATTGTATATATGTAGCGAGTAGTTTCAATATTATCTAATTTTTCAACCAAAAGTCTATAAATATAGTAGAATAGCCTCTGCCCGCGACTTTGTCCGCATTAAATGGTTACTTCGGGTTAACGCTAACACGCAGCGGAAGATCTCAAGAGAAACCTATTGTGAAACATTCTTCATTAGTGCTCCGCTCCTATTAGTCTTAGCGTGATAATATGTAGCTTATAATCTTCCTTGATAAATGAGCAATATAGAAAGAATTTTTCAAATCGGACCAGTAGTTCATGAGATTACCCCTTACAACGTCACGAACTTTACCTTTTTTTTCGAAATGACTACGCTATTGACCCAGCAAGGTCTTAACAGCTTCACCGGACTACCACAAACTTTACCTCTTTATAATATTAGAATAGATTACCCAGTAGACGTAAGGAATGTGAAATATGACGAATAGAAACGGTAAAAAACACCATTTTCCTGATTATTCTTATTGCTGATACTAGAGCTCGTCAATACATTCTAAACAAAAAACTAAAAAAAAAAGTGTGTGTGTACTTATGTACATGTGTTAGAAGTTATACCTCTTTGGCGTAACAAGATAAAAATCTTTTCAAAAATTTTATCTTTCGCCTAATTCTACGTTTGTAGAAAAAACGACACTAACAATAGAAAAAAGGTATTTAATACATTGAAAGTTTTAATACAAACAACAAATACAAAGAAACAAAATGTTGACTATAGCTAACTTCTGGGTGTTGGTTTTTCGTGACGGTGTGCGCGCGCATCGTAATATGTTCAGGGTGTCGGTTTTTCGTTACGATGTACGTGCGTATCGTAAAAAGATACTCTCATCATTTTTCCCTAACGCCCCAAAAGAAGTATAACTTCAAAAAGAAAGTTGCTTGACAAACAGAAGAAAACAGGGAATTCAATCCTTTTATCTATCTATCTATTATTACTGACATTAATTATCTTATAAATTACAACTTAAACTATCAGGGCGTGACGTATAACAAATATACGCTAACAATACTCCATACATATTAATGGAAATATCTGACAACCAAATTTTGTGTGAATTCATTCAACTCTATCTTAATTATTCCTAACACAGTGTTGGATTCGCAAATGCCCGAAATAAACGGACCTACTCATCGCAGTTAATTGCTCGGAGCAATGAAAGTGATTACGAGAAAAAATTGCTTATTCACGGTGATTTGAAAACACTTTTATTTGTATTATATTTAAATTCGTTATATGGAAGTTTATTTATATTTTTTTAAAGGCCGGCCAACGCACTTGTGACTCCCCCAGTGTTGCATGTACCCGTCTGTTCGTTTGCCCCATATAACATATATAAAAAAAAATCGGAGTTTATTTAAGTTATTCGTTACTTCCTAACTAAAATTATAAACAAGCTGTGACAGCGAATCCGTCGGCGTGGGACCTAATTAAAAAAAATGACTAATATAATAGGTGGTAGAAGCACGCTGAAGCTACAACTGGTTTCAGCACGAATGGGTCGCGGCTCGCCTGGCGTAGTACCACCCTCTCATAGAAAAACCGATGCTTGTGTTGTTATGTTTCGTTCGGTCAGAGAGACCGACGGAGGACCACCTCTCCTGTCTCTTCCCTTCCCACAGCTGACAACGCACTGGCGACTCTTTGCAGAGTATCCTGCATAAATATTGCTACTGGCTAAACTTTCAGCAACACATACATGAGATTAAGTATGTTACCGAGCGTAACGATTCATTTTCGTTCGCTATTCAATGCACCTAAAGAAATTTTTACTTTAGTAACAAAATCTAATATAAGTATCATAATAATCTTTTTTTTTTAAACTCTGTAAGTACCCAACGTTTTACTCTCATTAATCATACCTGCGAGATATAATTTAGCAATGATTGATGATTCCTAACTCTATGGAACCTTTAAACACGTTTTTGTTGTTTGGTTGTTACAGTTGTATGAATTAGGTGAATGGAAGTCTACTAAAATTATGATGCTTATACATATATATTATAAACAGTCCTAATATAGTTCGCGAATAAAAGGAAACATTCTTTCATTTTACTAAAACAAGTTATTCTTGCCAAATTATCAAGTACACATACAAAGAGTGCAATGTATATAGTCAAATATAAATAAATAATAAACATTACTCTAACTAAAAAACTACTCAATAGGTTTCGGTCAATATTAGACAGTGTTTTCTTATATATAAAAAAAATATCACATCTATTTTTTAACATACAGTGATTAAAATTGTAACAAGTTCATGACACTACAAAAGACAAGAATTTTTTTAAGCAAGGTTTATTTTTATTTCTTTATTCTGTAAGTGACTGTGTTATTCAAGAGTATCTGTAACTAGTGTCTCAGTTTTTTTTGTCACGCTTCGGAATTAACCAGTCTATGCCGAGAGGTTTTTTATACTTTGTTGGTTTTTTTTTTTTTTAAATGACTACGCTATTGACTCAGCAATGTCTTAACAGCTTCACCGGACTACTAAGGCGAGCGCTTAAGGCACTCAGCCGATTTTATTTTGGCAACCAGCTCAAGGGTGCACGGCACACCTCGGCTTGGCTGTTGCACGTTGCATGCAAAATCGCGACCTATCTTAGCTAACCTAGCTAACTATTCATATATGTATGAGTTGTTGAACCGTATATGTGTACCAAGCATACACGCCTCAACAACTCCTCCATATATTTATTATCGGAAAATTGAGAGTTTTTCAGTTCGATAAGGGGAAAAAATTAAACCCTTCCACCTCCATGTTAAGCGTGTAGGCGTGCACGTGTGTGGGGGTGATCGTGTAGTGTTGTAGCAGTGATGTAATTTTTTTGTGTCACCGAATCGCGCAAGCAACGCACTCAAGGGCTCCCTACCGAGGGATCGAACCGTTGGTTTGTTTGACCACTCCTAACGATCACTAATGTTTTTGGATCGGTCTGTACTTACCATCGTGTACAGTGACGTCACTTTACCGTGGTACAGAAAGTATAATTTGTTTTTTTGTTTATTTAATCAACTACAAGCAAAGAAATAATAAATATGAGAATATGTTACGTTCAATATCTCTGAAATTAAATGTAAATTTTCATTTCAATTAAGTTTAGTATAATACCTACGTTGAAATAATTGTTTTTTTTATGAAATACTTAAAATGTATGCACTACGAAGGGAATATGAAACTGGAATGACATTGTTTTGATTGTAATGCAGTTGCAATGTTTGATAATGAGCACACCAGCCAAAAGCTTTTTTAAACAACTCTCAAATACAATATCATCGACATGACGCAAAAAGGCAAACAGGCCTTTTTTTATTTATACGCTTTTCATTTGTTATTCAAAGGCAACAAAATGTCATACAAATAAGATTGGCAATGGGAGGTATCTGATATTCCACATATTTGCTCTGAAGATTTCCCCCCATTGCACCGATTTATACTATAGACGTATAAAATTAGCAGGTACGAAGAAAAACACAACGAATACTAGTATGCAGCACGTTTAATTCCCGTATCATGTCCGTATACAACCTGATTAATGCCCGTTTCATAAAATTAATATACAATTGTTTTGATCGTATATGCATTTGTGTTTTACTAACTTCTTACTTTTGACTTTTATTTCATAAATCGTCCTTCATACACGTGCCTTATAGAACTGGGAGTGAAGCGACAACATAGATAATACAACGCATTTAAAACAATAAGCATACGCGTCTATAGTGCCAATATTTGGCTATGCATAGTGTTGCATGCCATACACGGAGCGTGTCAGTACCTGCCAAATAGTCTCATTGATAATTCGCTGTCGGTACGATCATTGCACGGTACGGTATTGATAACGGAACAGTTTTGTGAGCATGATTTCACATTAACATACACAAAGGATATTTTTAGCATGTTTTAATACGATTAATGTCAAAGTATGTATCGGTATGTCGGTCCGCGAACTTAACAATTACCGTAAATTTGACATTTAATATTCCAAACAAGCTGCAGTATGGCTAACTTCTCCCAACTGGTTATTGCTCTTTATTAACGTTGTGAGTTTAATAAACCTTTTTTTTCTAACGGACTTTCTGATGAATGAAGATGAAATGAATAGTTACTAAAGAATTTCTCTTTGAACTTCGGTTATGAAAAAGATTTTTAATTTCACCGCAAGTATATCTATTCATTTATGTTATTAAATATTTTAATTAATTTGAAGCCCCGACCGTTATAATATCAACAATATTTATACATATAATAAGAATATAAACGTAAAGTGTCTGTACTATTTAGATATTCGTAAAAAAATTGTTGTAGGTGTCTGGGAATAAGTAAATTAAGGGAAATTAAAATAAGGGAATAAGTAACATTTCAATCATTTTTATAAATGTCTGTCTATCTGTTTGTGTGAACACTCATCACTGCTAAAGTACTAGGTTTGCAATAACAGAGAACAAATTACTTTTTGTTTCATTAACATCAATTCATTCCATCAAAAGTTATCCTAATTTTAATGATGACACAGCGTAAGTACGAGAGAAAAGTCGATAAGTAAACAGACTTAATACATTCAGATGACTTTATTCATCACTGTTTTCACATAAGTTTCCACGCAAACGAAGTAGCGTGCACAGCTTGTTATGTATCTAAGCATACTATTTAATTAACTTGTGTTATATTATCTGTCAGATATTCATATACTGCTTGTTTTTTTTTTCTTTTTTTAACTTTATTGTTGGCAATCAATCTTTCAGATTATTACTGCCATTGTCGAGTAATCAATAATATTACAAGCTTCGTGCGATCACTTCAATATTAAGCGTCGTGTGAGTCAATATTCTAACAAGATGGTGGATCCCTTGTTAGAACCTTCCTGGGAGTCCTTGTGGCATCTTAGAATTTCATGCTCCGTGATATTATTTTCCATTCACTTCACTAATGCACAATAAACTAACAATATTACGTAAAACTCCACCAAATTTACAAAATATTGAATCCTATAACACAAGATTATGAATAAAATATAAAATCCACTACATGACAGACCAAGACCCCGCCAAAAACTCTACTGCTTGTTATCAGTTTGATTCCAACTAATGAAATTTACATTAATTATCTTGACATTGTATCCGATCTGTATTTTTGAAGTGAAACTTTATTTAGGCGCTTTGAACGGTATTTTTTGACAGAACATAAACTTATAATTTCGCATCTATAACATTTTGTATTAAGACTGTGTAGCCCATCATGTTTGATGAATTAGTAATCTGTATAAAAAGTACTAGCCTCTACCCGCGACTTCGTTCGCGTGGAATAAAGATATTCTTATTGATTTTGATTATAACACGCAGCGGAAGCTCTCAAGAGGAAAAAAATCAAATCAAAATCGAAACATTCTTCATTGGTGCTCCGCTTCTATTGGTCTTAGCGTGATGACATACTCACAAACTTTACCTTTTTATAATATTAGTATAGATATAATGGTTATTCGAAATGCTAACAGATCTGAAAGAGAGAGTAATGATAATAATTTCAATTTTCAAATGGTGAAATTTAAAAACACACTGTAATTAATTCAAAAGCTCCAAAGAGAACAGTTTCAATTCCATTGTTGTTAGTTTTTACTTTTGTAGGTACTTTTGTAGGTGGTAGAGCCCCGTTGAAGCTATTTTTGGTTTCAGCATAAATTGATCGGCTCCTCCGGGGTAGTACCACCCTTCCCACAGATAACCGACGTGAAATAGCAGTGCTTGCATTGTTGTGTTTCGTTCGGTCAGTGAGAGAGCCGGAGGCCCACGTCCCTTCCTCTTTCCTTCTTTCCCTTTCCTTCCCCTTCCCTTCTCCCATATACAGGCTGGCAACGTACTTGCGACGTCCCTGATGTCCCTAGTGTCTATGGACGGTGGTGATCACTTAACATCACGTGACCCACCAGTTCGTTTGCCTCCTTTGATATAAAAAAAGGCTTTTTGAACGCCTCGTCTTTTTTTTATTTATAAGGTCTACGCCTTATCTAGCCGTGTAGAAGTTGTAAAAGCGGTGTTAGACTTATATTTTTCCGCTACACATGAAATCTATCCTATATAGTTTAGAGGATTTTTTCCGACACAAGATACATACAGGAGTTGTTGAGGCACGCATGCTTGGTACACATGCATGTTTCAATAACTCATATACATATATCTAAACAGCTTAGGTTAGCTCAGATAGGACGCGATTTTTACACAAAACAGGCGATAGCCCAAGCCGAGGTGTGCCGTGCACCCTCGAGTTAGTCGCCCAAACATCCCAAATCGGCTGACTGCCTTCAGCGCTCGCCTCAATAGTTCGGTGACGTTGTAAAGACCTTTCAAGGTCAACAGCGTTTTCATTTCGAAAAAAAAAATGTATTTATATTGACACACTCGTTTAATTTAATAAAGTTTAGCACAGTATTTCTTATATTTTATACCTTTTATTTCAATTTTAATTTACTTTCTTAAACGAGACAAAATTGGCCAATTTGCCAAAATAATATATTAAATTCAACTGCCTGTGGCTTCGTAAAAAAATTAGTATTAGTAGAACGTAATTCAAAAACGAATAAAGTTAAAGAATTTTTAAGAAATAAAATTGTTGCGTATTTATATTCAAAGCCAACGTTTTTATATACTGTTTATTTTAAAACATTTCAACTCGTATTAACTTTGTTTAAAGATTTAAGGTTCATTATGCTTATTAGATCGACTTTCATTGAAGCATGATAACAGTTTATTTTCAATTCACAAAGAGAAACTTTAAACGTGTATTATTAATATATTAAAAAAATTGAAAACAAACTTACTAAAATGATACATTAAGGAATGATTAAACATAATTTATTTTTGGTTGTGCGCAACTATAAATTGAAAAAAAAACACGGTACGTCGTAAAGACACACGATAGAACTAAAACTTTTGTATCTCGGGTATATATTTAAAATACAACAAAAAATACTGACCGCGACCGTAGTTGCTTAACTTCGTTGATCGGACGAGAACTGGTGTTTTAAAAACTACCCTATAGAATTACCCCGTTTTCCACCAACACTGTTCTGCACAAAAAAAGATTGACACCTGAATTTCAAAGGAAGGCCTATTAGAAGTTTCAGTTCAATAAATAGATCAAAGAGTACAACATTTTTTAAACAATTAGTACACCACATTAATACATTGTCCTGATGTGATTTAACTGAATAATGCTTTTTAACTTATATTTGGTTCCACATTTATAATATAAAACATAAATTATAAGCGTAAAGCATCACTTGTCATTTAATGTTACGAAAAACATCACCCAGTGAAAACAATAAAACTTATATCTGAAATCTACTCAAGTACTTAATAGCATTTAACATCCGAGACATTACTGTTGTAACTTTTGAAAGGAATTAATTATATTAAACACATATAAGTGGCATAATCTATTTAAACGAGCAGTATTAGGGAAAGGTCAGTTAATTGTACGTAATTATATTATTACTTAGTGAGGGTGTAGGACTTATGATGAGAGGGGTTTTGTAAAATAAATTTGTTAAACCACTCATTAAATTGTAGATAAAACAACTAAAATAATTGTGTAGGTTATTTCTATCATAATTATAATAAATTACTGATGAAAAACATTCAATAAATTGGATAAAAATTAACTTTAAAATGAAGTAATTTGTATATGAGTACCTACTACGTACCCTATTATTATTTTACAACCTATTATATATCTATACCTACCTATAATTAAGACTCTAAACCGATAATTATGCTCGTCATAAAGAAGTCAGTAATGTGCGAATATAGAACCTGATATCTCCGGCTCAAAAATGGGAATCACCACTACTACACCACGCATATATACACGCGATTGACTTCTATCTCATTGATATTTTTTTTTCGAAATGATTACTCCATTGACCTAGCAAGATTTTAACAGCTTACCCGACTCACGTTTCAATAAGTGACCATACAACTTTTACGTACTGGAAAGTTAAACAATAAGAAAGACCGACTCTTATAATTAAGACTTTTTATAATGGAATTCGTTGTAAAAAACATGTTGCGATCTAAAAGTCATTTTCACCCTTTTATATCGTACACAACTATTAGCATTTTGATTAACATACTTTTTACCTCAACAATGTTTGTGTATTTTTAATTTTACAAAATGTATTTACCATATTTAACACGTATACATTATTATTAAGTATTTTGATTAAAGAATATATTTACTTGTGAGAGATATAACAGGTTTTTAACGGATATTAGATATTGACTTCGCCCGCCGTTACAACACATAACCTGAAATTATTGGGGTGTAAGGGGTGTCGAGTAACATCTTAAGACTTGAGACACCCAAGCCAACCTCACCAGCACGTGGTGCACCCTGCTGAATAACGAACGAGGCAGTGGCGATAGCGGAGTGGTAGGGTTTTACAGCCCGACTGGGTCGCAACCACCATGCACATGGCGAAAAAGCCCGTCATAGTGACTCGCTTTTGCGCGTCGCGTTTCGGGATCAGCCTGTGCATATCCAGTACCGGGTGACTTTCGTCATTATGGCCGGCATGACAGCGGCGACCGACGACGGATGATCTGTCTCTCGGTGGTCGCCACTGTTTTTGGATTGTACTATGCTTACCATCAGGCATAGTGCAGTCACTTTGTCGTGCTTCAATAAAAAAAAAATACTGAACATAAATATTATTAGTACTCGAATCTAATTTTTTTTTACTAAATCATATAGCTTTTGATCACAAGTTAGTATGAACTAATGTCGTCGAAAACGTCACACAACGGTAGATTTTTAACTTAAGTATTATAGTTAGATTGGGGAACATTAAAAATGCCTAAACATCGTACTGTTTTAATTATATCTTTTTGCTGTCACCGGAAACTCAAGCGGAACTACAATTTGACCCTACGTTCTTCGACGCAACGTTCAAGCGTTCTACATAAGGTCTTAGTAAAATATGTTTTAATATTTAAATTTTAATTAGGTAAACTTAATAATTAAAGACATGAAGGAGTGCAAAGTTTCTGATGACGATGTCATGGACAGAGTGAAGTGGAGGAATGTACGGAAGGCCGACCCGACTACCATGTGGGACAAATAGTCAGGAAGAGAGAGATTTTAATTAAGTAAACTGATAGATTTAGGTTTTTATTATCACATTTATACACGTGATAATTTCATGATAACAACTTCATAAAATAAGTATACTAGACTATGTAGGATCTTACACAAGTATCTCGTATATCTTGACCAAATTATTACAAGATATATGTTACGTCTATTTATTCTTTATTAAAGTCAAACTAATTTCTGGATTACAACCAAAAAATTATTACAAATAATAATAATGAAACCGCCATAAAGGCGGTATATTATCTCTACAAAAAATTCGAGTAACTAATATAGATTTACATAATACCTATTGTCTCTATTAAAGAAAAAAAATTCATTAACTATTAGCTGTAATTAGTGTATCCATAATAGGTATATCTTGTTTAAAGTTAACACTTAAATATTGTAAACATTACAATATATTCATTCTAAAATTATTTCGGAAAAAGGTGCGGGTAAAGAGTTTGCAAGGAAAATAAACAAATAATTAAAAATAAGGTGCTACCCAAATACTTTACTTTTTTTTTCGAAATGTCTCCGCTATTGATCCAGCAAGGTCTTAACAGCTTCACCGGACTACACCAAACACTTTACTAAATATAATTTATACATAGCTAAAGTAAAGACATCATGTCTTTAAACTCTTAATCGATTTCTTAAATAACCATTTAAAAGAAGTTAAGAAAGTAAACGATAAATAAACTAAAAATTCGAGTCTGACATAGCGATGAAATTATCTATAGAAGCTGGACAAAATGTAGGCAACAATTTACATTTTATATACTTAAATCAAGGTCAAACAAATAACCGGCATAATGTTAAAATTCTTGCGGGTGGAAAAACAGTTAGAACTGAAAGTTTAGCAATAATAACAGAGCCGTAAATCTTTTAGCTCTTTCATGGAAAAAGTTATTCTACAGTTGTGGTTTAATTTGAGAGAGATAGTTAAGTTATAATTTTTGTAGGTGGTAGAGCCACGTTGAAGCTATTACTGCTTTCAGCACGAATTAGTTGGCTCGTCCGGGGTAGTACCGACCTTTCACAAAAAATCGACGTGATGTAACAGTGCATTGTTGCGTTTCGTTCGGTTAGTGAGAGCGCCGAGAGAGGGCCTCCCCTCGCCCCTCATTCCTCCTTCCGCCTTCCCCCAAACACCCGTTTGTTCGTTTGTCTTGTATGACATAAAAAACTACATGTTTATTTTTGTTTATTTTTAAACATGAGAATTTCGTCTACGTCTCTGCGACGTATAAAAACATGTCCATTATTTAAATCTATGCAACTTAAATTCGTCAAACTAATACAATAATACTAAGTATTCAGAAAATTCTGTCTTCTACTGAGATGTCTTTTTTAATATCTCTTTTAACTAGTGAAGATTATTGTTTGTTCACACATCTATAGAAACTAGTGGGCGTCCAGTGGTCGACATACGACCATAGTTAATTGATTTTTTTTAAAGATTGAACTTTATTAGATTTCTTTTGTCAAAGAGTATATTTCTATAATCAAAGGTTTTCATCATGGCTACTCAGTTATTTGCCATTTGCCATGATCTTTATTATATAAACATTAAAAAAAATCTATGTGTAAATGAAAATTAAAATTAATTATAAATTGGAAACAAAATCCACGTGGTAAAGCTCTAAGTTTAACCAAACATAACTTTACGAATATAAAGAAATTTATCGTAACCCATGACACAATTTTCAATTAATTTTACACGACACCATGGGTGGGTGGTATTTCTGGGTGATATTGAATTAAATGTAGTCTGTTCATTATGAGAAATAGTGGTATGCCCAGTATCATCGTTTGAAAAAGTAATGGATCCACAATACAATCAAATGGTGAATCCAAGACAAAGATATTTTTAATACTACAATTAGCTTTTAAAAATAAATTCTTATATATACTTATATATACCCTTTGACAAAAGAATCCTAATAAAGTCGAAACTTTAAAAAATCAAGTAGCGTATGGTCGAATGTCGACCACTGGGCGCCCACTAGTATCAATAGATACAGCGTATTTTACTTTATTCTCTAGCCAAATTTAATCTCGAGCCAAAACGTAAACCGGCGTTGCGAGGAGCATTTAGACCATACAAAAGTATCCCTCTATTTAACCCTTCGATAATAGCACTAGATATCACCACCATATGTATATCCGTGTATTTATCTTTCTCCGAATTCAACTTTTTAAAAACTAGAAACCTAAGCTTTGAGTTTTTGGCATAACCTAACCTAATATTTGAAGGTTTTAGTCGGTCATGTAGTGAATATTTTATATTTTATTCATAATCTTGTGTTATTTGACCATATATTTCGTAAATTTGGTGATGTTTTACGTAATATAGTTAGTTTATTGTGCATGAGTGAAGTGAATGGAAAATAACACCACGGGGCATGAAATTCTGAGATGCCACAAATGCTCCCTGGAAGGTTCTAACAAGGGATCCAACATCTTGTTATAATATTAACTCTCACGACGCAATATTGAAGTAATCGCACGACGCTTGTAATATTATTATTGACTACGCGACAATGGCGATAATAATCTGAAAGATTGATTGCCAAAAATAAAGTTAAAAAAAAACCTAACATTTCCTAATTATACCGTCATTTTTGGACATCAACCAGATGAATGTTACAAAGAAAAAGTAATAGAAAAATAAATGGAATAATATAGGCAAAACCCTTCCTATCCTTGATACAAAGAAATTAAAATTGGTTCAGCTTTAGAAAAGGAAACTGGAATACAAATCATGATTTTATTATACTGCGTAGGTATTTCTTTTAACGTCTCTTATAAAATATAAGCAAGTTAAACATCTCTTCATCCCAATCATCAAGATAAGGTAATAATATATTCTTGGTAAAATCTACATCGTTAATAATTCTGAATGCTCTGCAACTCATCAAGGACGTCCTGGAGTTACGATGCAAAAATGTTCAAGATATTGTAAAAAAATTAATGCATGGTTGGACTTAGATAGATAAATTATTCCATACTCTATCCTTTTTTTTTGTTAAAATAAGCTACTAAGGTAGGTTGTAAGTGGAAGAGCCACGTTGAAGCTCGCCCGGGGTAGTACCACCTTCTCACAGAAAACCGACGTGAAGTAACAATGCTTGCATTGTTGCGTTTCGTTCGGTCAGTGAGAACGCCGGAGGACCATCTTCCCTTCCCCCTGCCCCTCAAATACAGGGTGGTACCGCACTTGCAACTCCCCTGGTGTTGCTATTGTCTATGAACGGGCGGTGATCACATTACACCCGGTGACCCGCATGTTCGTTAGCCACCTATGACGTAGAAAAAATTGAGACTATTATCCATAGGGAATTTTCTGTTGAGAAAAATAGATTCTCCCTACTATAGCATATTTGTAAAAATTAATATTGTGCATCAGTTATTGAAGAAATATCATAAATCAGGGCCGAAGGAAAGTTGGTAATGATATAAACAAACCTAGTAAAGAGTTCAGACTAATATACATAGGGATCTTTGTCTTGAGAAATATAGTGTCCCAACTGTAGCATATAGTTAGTAGTGGTAATAATATTCATCCAATAGGGCAGGCGAAAGAATTAATTCATACTGCCAATTCTGACGGTATCAATGTATGTGGTTTCTGTAGTGAATTTTATCCATGTTCAATTTAATATAAAGGCATACGCGCCAAATCTTCTATATAATATTTCGTAAATTTTTTACCATCTTTTTTATTTTTATTTTTCAGTCGCTTCTTTTGCCAATTCTTATGTATTCTTTAGTCTGTTTTATGTGCCAAATCTTCTATATAATATTTCAGACATTTTTTATCTTCTTAATCTTCGAATAATCATTAAAAAAGTTCTGATATCTCCAAGTGTTGAGTTGATAAAGTCAAAGTTTAAAATTATAAGGATAAGTTACGAGATCGATATTCAAGTGTCTTTCAGTTATTTTAATGCTATAACAAGGTGGTTCTCTTGTTACAACTTTCCTGTAAATTTTTGTGGCATTCCAGAATTCATGATCCGTGGTATTATTTTTCATTCACTTCACTTATGCACAATAAACTAACAATATTACACAAAACACCACCAACTTTACACAATATAGAGTTAAGTAACACAAGATTATGAATAAAATATAAAATCCACTACATGATAGACTAACATCCCGCCAAAAATTCCAGAGTAATATTATTCTGTCCTGTAGCATATATGTAAATATTACTAATGTGAATGGGTTATTGAAAGAGTATGTTAATAAGAGGTCCGAAGGCAAGTTAATGATAGTATGAATGTAAATCCATATACTTATATATGTTTGTTGCAGATTATAGATATTGATAGAATAATGTTCGAATGTCACTCAGGTATTTTATTACATGACTAGCTGTTACCCGCGGCTTCGCACGCGTTTTTTTTAATATATTAAATAAATTTAAAATTGTGATTACACATCTAGTGTAATACAATACAATAATACTATTTCAAAAATATTTGTATCACACGCACATCATCTACTGTAACAGGTAACGTGTACATTATGTATGTGAATACTAATAGTGTATCGAATGGGATGGGATTATGATCAGCCACATAACTGGAATTTTAAACTATATATCACCCTCAGTGCTCACACTATATAAGAAAATAATGAAAATATGAAGCTACACATTATCGAACAATATTAAATAAAACAGCTAATTAGTTACTTATTTGCCCGTAAAATTCCCGTTCAAATATTACTTGTCGTCCGGTGAAGCTGTTAAGCGTAGTCATTTCTAAGAAAAAAAAACAATCAAATAGGTCCAGTCGTTTCGGAGATTACCCGGAACAAATAAAAAAACAGACATATCGACAGAGTTAAAAAAAATGTTGATGTTTGTAGCATCACAGATTGTATTCACCAAAAATAATTTATTTTAATATAAATTACACTCACTTTACTTTTATAATACGTAATATATCACAAATAAAAAATTGGCAACAAAACTAATGTAGAATAGAGTTTTTTAAAAGTGTTTGGCGGGATTTCAGTCTGTCATGTAGTGGATTTTATATTTTTTTCATAATATGTGTTACATGATTATATATCGTGTAGAAATTGGTTGCGTGTTATATAATATCGTTCGTTTATTTTGCATAAGTGAAATGAATGAAAAATAAAACCACGAAGCATTAATTCTATGGTTTTGAAGATTAAGAAGATAAAAAATTACGTTATATTATGTAGAGGATTCGGCGCTTATACCTTTACATTAACTTGAACATAAAAGAAAACTAACTATATTGACAACTTCAAAATTGGCTGTATGGATTAATTCCTTCGACTGTCTTATTGGACGAATATTATTACTTCTAAACTTTCTGAATAACAACACAAAATAAACTTAAGAAATGTTTGCGATACATACGTAACACGTATAATTAAAAATCGAA
Organism: Antheraea mylitta; assembly: GCA_014332785.1. Taxonomy (NCBI): domain Eukaryota; kingdom Metazoa; phylum Arthropoda; class Insecta; order Lepidoptera; family Saturniidae; genus Antheraea; species Antheraea mylitta. The sequence goes on from JACEII010000046.1 coordinate 913,097, forward strand.
AACAAAACTAACGTAGAATAAACTATTTGAATAGGAATACAAAATAAATCATGAAAATTTTGATAGAATGTTATCGCGTTACCATGACAACGCATATAATACTGACATTAACACGCAGCGGAAGCTTCCAAAATAGCCCGATTTTGAGACATTCTTCATTAGTGCTCAGCTCCTTTTGGTTTTTACGTGAATATATGTAGCCTATAGCCATCCTCGATAAATGAGCTATCTAACACTAAAATAAACTTTTAAATCGGATATGTAGTTCTTGAGATTATCGCGTTCAAACAAACAAACAAACAAACTCTTCAGCTTTATATATTAGTATAGATAGTTTTATATCATTAGCATCTCTCTTAATGTGATCCCTGAAAGGATAAGATACCATGGGACTGATATAGTCGTTAAGTAAAAATTTCTTTAAAAAAACTCATAAATAAATATTTTTAACATCTAATACAGTAACATTAAGAAGATAATCGTCACATGTCTGAGTATAAGTAACACGTTTACTTCCAAAGTTAAAAATGTAGTTTTCTTACGTGGATATTACATCTTAGGTACAAAGTAGAACTTTCAATCAACTTTGATTAAAGTTCAAAGATATAGAATGTTGTCAGTTCAGTTTATACTTTGTTAGTGTATGTAAAAGAAAGAAAATAATGTAAGGATGACAGAAGTAAAAACAAGTAATGAAAATATTTTTTTTTATTGAAGCACGACAAAGTGCCTGCACTATGCCTGATGGTAAGCATAGTACAATCCAAGAACAGTGGCGACCACCGCGAGACAGATCATCCATCGTCGGTCGCCGCTGTCATGCCGGCCATAATGACGAAAGTCACCCGGTACTGGATATGCACAGGATGATCCCGAAACGCGACGCGCAAAAGCGAGTCACTATGACGGGCTTTTTCGCCATGTACATGGTGGTTGCGACCCAGTCGGGCTGTATAACCCTACCACCCCGCTATCGCCATTGCCTCATTCGTTGATCAGCAGGGTGCACCACGTGCAGGTGAGGTTGGCTTGGGTGTCTCAAGTCTTAAGATGTTACTCGACACCCCTTACACCCCAATCGACACCCCTTACACCCCAAAATTATATTTAATTATATTTATATTACGTATTCAGATTTTTTAAATTATTTTGTTATATATAGTTACCTTATAGAGATAATGAGACAATCAGGCTTAATAAAGAAGTATATTAAAATCCAAATAAAATGAAACTATGTTTACTGATCACAAATAAATAATTAATGAAATGGACAATAGAATACTAGCCAATACAAAATACCCATTTCAATAATTCAATATGTACCCAATATTGTAAAATAATACAATCGAAAGGGAATAAATATGTGTGGTATATTTTTATGTAATACTTTAGAAGTTAAGAGAAAAGTGAATAAGGTCTATTTTTATTTCTACAAGGTTTGCTACTTTAGCAATGCTATTTATATTAATGTAATATGCTAACGTGACAGACATATTTCTCAGTCTATCCTTTACTGTGCTTCTGACTTAAAAGCAGTGAGCCAATTTACGTGATTTTCTTTTAAATCCATAGATATATTCTCGCCTGAATGTAGAATATGCTTTGTAACTATAAGTAATGGTATAATTATGAGATTAATTATAATCTTAAAAATGAATTCGGTTGCCATTAGTGACTATCGATACAAATAATCTGTTTGCAATGTTGTACGTAAAGCATTAATTATTACTATAATGAAGCCAATATTGATAAAGAAGAAGATAAAGAGTACGGAGTTGCAGGTATATAAGTTTTTTTTGCTTTATGTTTGGCAACCAATCTTTGAGATTATTACTGCCATTGCCATAAAATCCCACCAACTAAACAAATACGGAGTCAAATAACACAAGATTATGAATCTATACTAATAATATTATAAAGCTGAAGAGTTTGTTTATTTGTTTGTTTGTTTGGTTGAACGCGCTAATCTCAAGAACTACCGGTCCGATTTGAAAGTTTCTTTCAGTGTTAGATAGCTCATTTATCGAGAATGGCTATAGGCTACATATCATCACGTTAAAACCAATAGGAGCGGAGCACTAATGAAGAATGTCTCAAAATCGGGCTATTTTTAGAGCATCCGCTGCGTGTCAGTGTCAGTATTATATGCGTTGCCATGGTAACATGATAACATTCTATCGGAAATTTTATTAGGGTTTATTTTGTGTTTCTGTTCAAAAGTTTATTCTACGTTATTTTTAATTCCAATTTTTGATTATAAGTAGTATGTTGCTATCACAAACATTTTTAGAGTCTATTTTGTGCTGCTATTCTAAAACGTTAGTATTAATAATATTCGTCCATCAATACAGGCGAAGGAATTACTCCATACTGCCAATTCTGAAGTTGTCAATATAGGTAGTTCTTATGTATTCTCTACCCAGTTTTTTTCTATGTGTAAGTTAATGTAAAGGTATAAGCGCCAAATCTTCTATTATAATATTTCGTAAATTTTTATCTTCTTAATTTTCAAGACCCCAGAATACATGCTCCGTGGTATTATTTTTCATTCATTTCACTTATGCACAATAAACAATCCACATTACATAAAACGCCGCCAATTTAACACAATATAGAGTCAAATAACATAAGATTATGAATAAAATACAAAATCCCTTACATGACAGGTTGAAATACAGTCAAAAACTCTTCAAAAAGTTTATTCTACGTTAGTTTTGTTCTGAATTTTTGGTTTGTGATATATTATGTATTATAAGTATAAAATGTGTGTATATAATATTGAAATAAAACTTTTTGAAGAATACATATATCTGCTGTGCTACAAATATCAACATCTTTTTTTAAATTCTGTCGATATGTCTGTTTGTTTATTTGTTCCGGGTAATCTCCGAAATGGCTGGACCTATTTGAACGGTTTTTTTTCTTAAAAATGACTACGCTATTGACCTCGCAAGGTCTTAACAGCTTCAACGGACTACAAGTAATATTTGAACGGGAATTTTACGGGCAAATAACTAACTAATTAGCTGTTTTATTTTAAGCTAGCGAGTTCAGCAGACGATACCCGCTCTGATAATAAGACAAGCTATTCCTAAACCTTGCTCAAAATTCATTTTATATATTGGTTAAAACGGCATGAAGATGCGTTTTTGATCTTATCGCGAACAGACATATAGACAGACGTGAAACACGACTTTGTTGACACTATGTAGTGATGAACTGTTATCCGTGCATTCGTATGTGTGAAATTGACCAAAAATATGTTGTTTACTGTAAACATGCGCGTGTGACGTACATTGTACTGAACTCCAAGAATAAATATAATTGAAAGTCATATGATTATATGATCATATGATTATATGTGATTTAAATTATAGCAAGGTATATTAATAACTTGATTATATCAACAATATGAACATATTATATAATGTACATGTTACCTGTTACTGTAGATGATGTGCGTGTCATACTTACAAATATTTTTGAAAGAGTATTATTGTTATTGACACATCTAATAACAATTTTAAATTTATTTAATAAATTAAAAAAACGCGTGCGGAGCCGCGGGTAACAGCTAGTAAAATATAAAATCCACTACATGACAGATTAAAATCCCGCCAGAAACTCCTAAATGAAAAAACTATGTATGAGCCAGGTATATTAGTTAGTGTGCCAAATGCAAAAAGAGTGTGACGTATCTTAGAAGTTTGAAAAATGTATACAAAGAGATTGTTAATTTTTTTTTTTAATGCTCTGCACTCTGCAAATGGGCGGTTAAATTTATATACGGCCTTTTTGAATTTGGAACACAATATATAAAGTAATTTCATATTAAATTCTTCTTCATGTAATTAAAACAAGTTTAAAGTTTTAAAGTAGTTTTGTTGTAAATAAGCAAAATTAATGACCATATTTTTATTTATATTTTAATCCTCTTCAATTCATGGATAGAGTGAGATTTCTGTACGTTATCTGTGCGCGAGTTATTGTAATTTTCTTACTAAATCGTCTGATGTTGATTATTTATTTTCTA
>JACEII010000046.1:922129-961931 GCA_014332785.1 Antheraea mylitta
ATGTATAGGGTTATCTGGACGGTTCTTAGTGGTAGTTGGTCCCGTTAGAAGTGGCTGCTGTCGAGATTAAGTTTTTTCCAAAGAATCGCAGTTCTTTTTAACTTTTTTTTTTCCTCGTATAAAACACACATAGGAAATTTTCAGTCTCAATATTTTGTATATTCAATTCAATGATTATTATTATCAATTTTTTGTTAGGTTTATGGCATAATATTTGCTTTTTTTTTCGAAATGACTACGCTATTGGCCCAGCAAGGTCTTAACAGCTTCACCGGACTACTAAGGCGAGCGCTTAAGACACTCAGCCGATTTTATTTTGGCAACCAGCTCAAGGGTGCACGGCATACCTCGGCTTGGCTGTTGCCTGTTGCATACAAAATCGCGACCTATCTTAGCTAACCTAGCTAACTATTCATATATGTATGAGTTGTTGAAACGTATATGTGTACCAAGCATACACGCCTCAACAACTCCTCCATATATTTATTATCGGAAAATTGAGAGTTTTTCAGTTCGATAAGGGAAAAAAAGTAAACCCTTCCACTTTCATGTGTAAGCGTGTAGGCGTGCACGTGTGTGGGGGTGATCGTGTAGTGTTGTAGCAGTGATGTATATTTGTGTGTCACCGTATCGCGCAAGCAACGCACTCAAGGGCTTCCTACCGAGGGATCGAACCTAGGCTTGAGCCGCTGCCGTGGGAGGCCTAATCGGGTATAATATTTGCCTATCGGGTCTACTAATGTATAAGTATAAATAATATAGTAATTACAGCAATAATAATAATTAAATAAAAAGTCGAATGTATAAAGTTATAATGGTGTACTTATAAATGTTATAGCAGCTTTGAACGAGATATTCTCTGTTATTTGATCGTTTAACTAGGCAGTGCAAGCTCATTACGATGCATTTAAAGCTTATCTATAGCAACAACCATGATAATGGAAGATAGCAGAATGCGTTTCATTAATATATGACTATTTTTATGTACCTATTATGGAAGGTAAAAACATTTTACGACAATTGTTAGTACTTTTGTTTACTATTTTATTGTTTGGTGATTTGCTATTTTGTGTATGATATTATAAAGAATATTCGTTTTCTCTTTCACATATATTAGTTTTCAATTATGCTTGTTGCTCACACGTTGTGACGCTAATAAGAAGCCATTATCATTATCAATAATAATAAATGACTGTGAATAAGCAATAGCAGCACTACGAGCATGTTGTCAGTAACTGTCGATTGCGTAGGTATATTTAATTACAATATTAGTTATTGTAATGGAAAGCAAGACTATTTTTAATACATAAAATTAGTTGTTTATTTAAATTCTAATGAGATTATTCTTTCCCTAAGTTTTGGATCATTGTCCTAGAGGTAACTGGTAAGTATTCCAATGAGGATATAGGAAGAGATTTTATATTTATGTAATAGTAAGAACTTTATACTTTAAATATAATTTCTATTAGTTCTAAAAATGATTAATAAAACTCAATAATTGCAAAATTTTAGCAGTAGTTTAATATACAAACGATTTTTTTCAAAAAATATTGAAACTTTTATACTGGGATGCTCTATTGTTCTTCTTATAGTTGCCAAATCTACAGTACAACTATTAAAAATAATAATTTCATTATTTTTTGTAATGAGTTCATTCGGAAAATATGCAACCGACTTAAAAAATCAGCTATAGAAAAAAAGATAATCAACCAGTAAATGAGTAACATGCGATTATTTTATTTTCAAAATGTTACATTAACGCAAGCGAAGCCGTAAGCAAAATTTAGTGTTATATATGTAACATTTAGATCTTAGGATCAGAACAAAGGTAGAGTGGATGCACGCGCAGTTCCGTAATATCGCTCCATTGCATGCGAGTCCACCTGACAAAGACGCCCAAAAGGTAACTACTAACCAGCCCGAAACTCGCATAGGGGGTACTGTCGCACCCACAAACCAAAGAACTTGTCAAGGAGTCGTCAGGATCAGAGGCGGGTACACGATGACCAGGAGAACCTAATCATCATTATGATCTTAACCCAACAACCCTGTCCTAGTCATGATAGACGCCCATGCCACCGCCATAGAAGAAATCCTGGCGCAATCACCCCATCCACGCTAGAAGGCGTGTGTGTGGGAAGACATCGAAATAACAAAGGTAATCTCTAATACTCTAACCTTTGAATGATCTATATAAATATGAAAATTAAATCTACATTTAATTTGGTCTGGAAAGAAATTGTAATGGACCCGCCATTGCATTAGTGCCGTAGACTAACAGCTCTCAGCCTTTTTCACTTAGCGACGTACTAACATAATCTTAACAAATTGAGGAAATCTTTACACATACGCAATTTTTTTAATAGTACAAAGTGAACAAAAAGTAGTAGTTTCTGAACTTTATTACACACTTAAATGATTCTTGCGACACACAATGCCATAATGTCAGGCGACACGTTGAACCGCGGCACTAAATTATCAATCAATCGAGATAGATGGGGAAATATCATTAGATAAATCTAACTGCATTCGATGACAACGAGTACTCTGTCAAGAGAGATACAACTAAGGAAAGGAAGAATTAGTCGCTTAGCATATTAATACAAGTCACATAGAACCATTTTTAGGTGGTAGACCCGCGCTGAAGGTATTATTGGTTTCAGCATGAATGGGTCGGCTCGTCCAGGGTAGTACCACACTCTGACAGAAACACCGACGGGAAGTGACAGTGCTTACATTGTTGCGTTTCATTCGGTCAATGAGAGCGCCAGAGACCCATCGCCCCTCCCCTCTCCTCTTCATTCCTCTCCATTCCCATCCCTTCTAACCTCTCTCCCTTTTTTATATAATATAGGAGGCTAACGAACAGGCGGGTCACCTGTTGTTAAGCGATCACTGCTGTCGATAGACACTAGCAACCCCAGAGGAGTCGCAAGTGCGTTGCCAGCCTGTGTATGGGGGAATGGAGACAAAGCGAGAGCGATATGAGGGGAGAGGAAGCGAGAGGAGAGAGGAAGAGGGAGGGGAGGGGAGATGGCCTCCGGCGCTCTCACTGATCGAACGAAACGCAACAATGCATGCACTATTACTTTACGTCGGTTTTCTGTGAGAGGGTGGTACTACCCCGGGCGAGCCGACCCCTTCATGCTGAAACCAATAATACCTTCAGCGTGGCACCACCTACAATCTTTCTCTCCATTCCCTCAAACACAGGCTGGCAACACACTTGTGACTCTCTTGGTGTTGCTAGTGTCTATGGACGGCGGTGATCGCTTAACAACTGGTGACACGCTTGTTCGTTTGCGTCCTATGATATTAAAAAAAAAAAGAAAAAATGCTATGAAGTATATAATAGACTAATAAAATAATAAAAGTTGCGCACTGCTTCGTAAACGTGCACCGTAAAGTCAGTAGCTCTCCCAAGCCTGGTTTAATTAGCACAGACTTTCGGTTATAAATTTGTTTGTTTTAATACTGCAGTGTTTTTGTAACACCTAGGCACTTTAATTCGTTAAAGTATAAAACTTTATATTCAGCTTTCATAATACCTAAAGCTGCTTTATTTGGACAAGTGTATACAAAAAGTTGTGTAGATTAAACGTGATAGAAGTGAAACTAAGTATTCTGATTAATCTCTAAGAGAATGGGATGAATACACTGTGAAAGTTGTTAATTATTCGTTTTGGCATTATTTTGTGCTTAGTTCACCCCAACAATAGCCGTCCTAACAAGACACTATAACCCGTGTGAAACCTATATCCGACACAAAATACATATAAAAGTTGTTGAGGTATGTATGCTTGGTGCACACACATATTTCAATAACACATATAAGCACGAATATGTAGTTTAGCTTAGGTTAGCTGAGATATTGGGTGGTACCTGCACCGGATCGCTCGCAGGGAGCCGACCGCCGTCTGTCACGAGTGCGGCGCTGAGAAATATACCGCGCAGCACGCGCTTTCCGAGTGTGTTGCGTGGGAGGGACAGCGCCGCACTCTAACGGCGGCGGTAGGAAGGAATTTGTCAATGCCGAGTGTGGTCTCCGCCATGCTCGGCAGCGAACAGGCGTGGCGAGCAATGGCCTCCTTCTGCGAGGAGGTCATCTCGCAGGAGCCGACGGAGAGGGCCCGCGAGGTAGATCCTCTAAGTGGCTGTCTCCACCAACAGAGGACCGGCAGGAGGGGCGGTGCTTTGCCCAACTCCTCCTGCCAATGTAGCCGGACCTGAGGGGATGGGCCGGGGGGCTCGTCTCCTCATTGCACAGGTCCGGCGGACAAGTGCTGACGAGAGCTGGTGTGTACCCAGTCTGCCTCTCTATAGGTAGGAGCCCGGCGGCCACCTTCCGCTAGGCGGACCGTTGGGGCGGCTCTACAAGGTTCAGTAGCAAGTACGATCCCTTGCCGCCCCAACAATTACGGTCTGACAGTACACCGTGGGGTTTTAGTCCAAGCTAAAAAAAAAAGATAGGTCGCGAATTGCATGAAACGAATAACAGCCCGAGCCGAGGTTTGTCGTGCACCCTTGAGCTACTTGCCCAAATAAAATCGGTAGAGTGCCTTAAGCGCTCGCCTTAGTAGTCTGGTAAAGCTGTTAAGACCTTGCTAGGTCAATAGCGTAGTCAGTTCGAGAAAAAAAACCGTGTGAAATCACTTTCACTCGAAAAGGAATACACGTATAAAAACAAACATTAGGATTTGCGATTCTGCATCCACGCTAACCTACGTTCAATCCTGTATACTTCAATCGCGAGTGAAAGAACGTGTGGTGTAAAGGCCCCAGATGAAAACTGAAAACCTTTGCTGAACTGAGAACCAGAAGATTATGTCCAGCTCAATAAAACACATGATTAGCCAATAAACATTATAATAAAACGTCTTAACTCTTAATTACATAAAAGTGATCAATATTCATATTTTGATATTTCTTAGTGTTGAAAATGTTATATAAAAAAGTTGACATTTTATTTCACAATTTATATGAAATATATGAATATATAAAATATAGAATGAAATCATTTTGTTTAGACCGAGTGTTGTATTTACGCCATCAAGAGCTCGTTTCACAAAACATATTTATTCAACATCAAATTAATCCCGGTTTGCACGGAATCATAAATTTTGTATTAGAGAGTTTACTTAATTCGAGCTTTCTTGAGATACTAGAGTCAGTCAGCTCACGTGAGTGGAGTGGTACTGTTACGTGTATCTTGAATAACTAGAAATGATAGCAAAAGTCGAAATTTTACAAATATGTTTAAATTTCTTTGTTATAACTTTGGATTGATTAATTTGACTTAGAAAAAAGGGATATATTTTACGTAAGAAACAGAATATTTATTCACTAATTTTAGCGAACAGTTTTGTTTAAGTTTAATTGTTAAAATATCAAATTACGAATCGGATACGGTGTACGAATACGGTAGGTAAGCTATGAGCCGCACGCGAAAGTGCCTCACTATCACATATGCATATACAGTTCTGCACTTCTCGGTAATGCTCGGTTCTCGTCTGGAGACCAAGCGACTCTTGGCCTCCGTAAGCCTGTGACGCGTCATAATTCTCACTAGCCCTATTACTTCATTATCTTGAAGCGTATCTTCTGAAGTACAATTTGTATGGTAATTGGTTCACTACTAAAGGTCGTAGCGTAATATTAGCCCGTGACTTTCTTTAATAAATCTACACTAACATTATAAAGACGTAAAGTTTGTTTGTGACATTGTAGGGGGTAATCTTAGGAACTACTTGCCCGATTTGGAAAATTATTTCAGTGTTAGATAGCTCAATTATCGAAGAATATTATAAGCTATATATATCATATAATAGTAGGAGCGGGACACCAATAAAGAATGCTTTAAATATTTTTTGCTCTTGAGAGCTGTGTGTTAGCGTTCGCCGAAAGTAAGTATTCCACGCAGACGAAGTAGCGAACAGAGACTAGTACCTATACTATAAAATACAAAGAGGTTTAAAATATATCTACAGTGTAACAAACATGCAAACTCATTCGAATAATATGCAAAATATTATACACAACGCCCAAATAAGTGAAATAAGCTAAATACGATGATAAAAATACTCAGTTCAAATACTACAGTCAGGAACACATATCTTTATTTACATCGTTCTATTGTACGTGTGTATGTTACCCAACTGCTCGTAAGTAACTGGACCGATTCTCATCAATTTTTTTTTGTGTTCAAGTGGAATCAAGAATGCTTTAAATTCACAATTGGACTCTACTGAGCTAAGCTACTTCACGCACTGCGTTCTGATTCCAGGATTTTTTTTATTACTTTCAGGGTAGGGAACGTCTGCTGAACCAGCTAGTATACGTATTTAGAACGTATATATTTTAATCATTAGGTATTATGTATATGATTAGAAAACGCTAACACGCAGCGAAAAGCTCTCAAGAGAGAAAAGATCCTCGATTTTAACATTCTTCATTGGGGCTCCGCTCCTATTGATCTTAGCGTGATGATATATAGCCTATAACCATTCTCGATAAATGAGCTATACAACATTGAAAGAATTTTTAATATAGGACCAGTAGTTCCTGAGATTACCCCCTACAACATCACAAACTTTACCTCTTTATAATATTAGTATAGAAAATTAAACTTTTTTAACAATATCCATTCCACGCGTTATAAAACATTATATGCATATGTCTACAACAAGTAGTAGGTACAGGTAACCCTTTGAACTAATATAATGTTTTCTCATAAAATATGTTCGCTTCAAAGCTAATAATGGAAACTTCCGCTATTATTTTATACAGCTTAAACGTTCCGAACTTTAATATTTAGTAGTGTTAGGTATGTTAGTAGGTGTAGTAGGAGAGATGTTGCCACCAGTGTTGGGAGGAGACTTTCAATGTATTTTTCCTGTGTGTATTATCTCCTTATATCAGCTTTGTAGATCTCCATCCTGGACGGTACGTTGAGTGACCGAGGTGTTGTACACAACACGAATGTATACACGTTAAATGGCGCTAGCGACAAAGTCAAGCTGCTGCGCGAGCGTCACTGACTTACAATTTTATAACACAATACCCCATAGTAGGTATAATATTTATCTGTTTTATATTAATACCTATTTCATATATAGGAGAGAGCTTAAACAAAGTTAACTATGGTTTTAAAATATTATTCTCAATAGAAATCTCTCGGTGATTTTTTCAACCTGAAAAATAATAACATAGAATTGAAATATGTAATGAACAGTAAAATTACTATATGAGATAACCGTTTAATAGTTCATATATTTCTTAACTAGCTGTTTGTTACCCGCGACTTCGTCTTTATGATGATAGTTTTGTAATATACTTCTTGGGAATCATGTGTTTTGTCTGAAATCATTTTATCATTACTACTTAACCCCTGCTAAATAATAAATGAAGTATTTATTAACCCATTAATTTTTCTGTACACTTAGCACAGTATCGTACTTTTTAATCTAGATGATGCTTTGATAAGTCCTCTGCTTGAAAAGATTGTAATTTAATGTTTACCTATATAGCCATCTCTAATATATAAGCTATTAAATGCAAAAAAAAAAATGTCAATTCTGGCTAGTAGTGTCAAATATTAACACGTTGAAACAATTAAAAAACATAAACAATCTATTCAGCCATATAATATTAGTATAATCATATAACATTTCGTTTGATAAAAATCAAATACAACAACTTCATAAGTTAAATATTACCACTCTCTTTGTTTCACGTATAGTAGTTTCCAGGAACTGTAAACGACTACGCGATGCATTAAACAACATTACTTTGAGGCGATATTAGAAAAATGATAAGTAAATTCATATTCTCCTTCAAAATAAATATTAATAAAAATCACACCTTTCAGTTACAGTTATTCCTTTACTATTCCAATGTAAGACGGACATTATTAGTTATCTATTAGTTGATTTTATCAGGAATAAATTTCGAACTCTACGTATGAAAGACTGGCTTTTGCTCGTAGATTCGCACGCATTTATATAGATTTTAAGTACAGTACTATTTCTCAAAGGTAAGCAGAATAAAGGTCCGCTGTACTCCTCACTATGTATATGCAAAAATTCATGATGACCTGTTGAATAATTAAGTCATGAAAACGTAATAAACAAACTAATGAAAAAGCTCACATTGGATAGGATAGATATTCAACAAATTGTACATAAAACAACACTGGATATTCGCAAGTTTTTATTATCAATACGGAATTTTTTTCGACACAGTCTATCAATAAATGAAAAGCAATTTCATTTGAACAAAAAAGTTTACGAACAAAACTAAATAACAGCGCAGTTCATCACATAACTCGGCTATTCTCTCCGTTACCATTGTACATTTGAAAGGGAAAAGTTTCAATCGAAAATTGTGATACTGCGATGTGGTTTTCTGTTTTAACTATTAACAAAACTTTACTATATATACGTACTGTATAACCTTGCTATATCATAGACAGTAAACAAAAAGTTATTTTATGTGTGTAAGTCTGGTAGGTGGTAGAGCCACACTGAAGCTATTATTGGTTTCAGCATGAATGAGTCGCCTCGTCCGGAGTAGTACCGCCCGACTCACAGAAACACCGACGTGAAGTAAGAGTGCTTGCATTATTGCCTTTTGTTCGGTCACTGAGAACGTCGGAGGCCCTTCCCTCCCCTCTCTGGAAAAGGGGAAAGAAAACCCATCTTCACCCTTAGGTTTATTATTTTATTTACATGTCTGTAACTATACTTTTGAAAGTCTTAGAACAAATTTTAACTTAGGTTTTCTTGGTTATTTATTAGTATTTGTTTTAAAATTATTTTATATGATAAATTTGACCATTTAGTGTCATATCCTAGAATACTGCAAGTGTCTAACCTTTTACCTGGTTTAAACCCTTTGGTCAAATATGTAGGCATAGCAATTTTTAAGATTATGCGTTAATCGATACAGAAGGTGATATACTGCAGCTTCACCTGGTAGCGAATTATAATTAAATAGATAGTAATCCTAGCAAATGACTCGGAACTTTCCGTGAAAGAATACATCGTGATGGAACTATGTCTTGGCGGTAGGGTTTTCTATGCCTGCCTGGGGTTAGCTAACATTCTCAAGTAAAAAATCTGTTACCAAGCACCTGTTGGTGTATTTCAGCAACTACAATTTAGAGCCAGTAGGTGGCAGAGCCAGGTTGAAACTATTAGTGGTTTGAGCTTAAATCGTCTTGCCCGGAGTAGTACCACCCGACCCAGAAAAACACCCACGTAAAGTAACAGTGCTTACATTTTTGCGTTACGTTCGGTCAGTGAGATCGGCGGACGCCCACCTCCCTTTCCCTCTCCTCCGACCCTTCCCCCATACACAGGCTGGCGACTTACATACGCACATGCGACTTCCCTGGTGTTGCTAGTGTCTATGGACGGTGGTGATCACTGAAAATCAGGTGACCCACCGGTTCATTTGCCTCCATTGATATAAAAAAAAGATGAAATTGTGGTCAAACGCTAAAACTTATAAACTATACACAAAAAACACTTCCGGCGCCGGGTCATAAAGCTCGGTCTACGCAGTTTTGTTTGGAAACGAACGTTTCGGACTTCATCAGAGCTGAAGACTGGCCGTCGTCTAGTCCCGATCCTAATCCGCTGGATTATGATTTATAGTCAGTTTTAGAGAGTACGGCTTGCTTTAAACGCCATGATAATTTGGAGTCCCTAAAACAATCCGTACGATTGGCAGTGAAGAATTTTCCCATGGAAAGAGTGCGTGCTTCTATTGATAACTGACCTCATCGTTTAAAGGACTGTATTGCAGCCAATGGAAATCTTTTTTTTTATATTTATGTATTAAACTAACACACTGTAAAAGTAATTAATGTTATTTGCAATAGCATTTTCTTTTCCTTATTTCGGTATTTATGGCAAGGCTAGGTATTATGTATCACTTCCTAACTCTATACGATTTATAAATACAAATCCTGTTCACAACAAATCAGACCTTTAGAGAATTTTGAATAATAAATTTATCTTCTGTTACAATCGATTGTACACTCAAATCATTGGAAATATTAATTGGCTGGTACAATTTACCTTCCTACTTTATATATAATAAAAAAAAATTAAAGCAAGAAAAAAAAACAAAAATAGAATAATCGTACTTTCTACTTACCGCTGACCAGAGAAAGGTAATCCTGTAAAAGTTTCTAAGATTCAACCCTTGCTACGCCGCTTTCATATTCTTTCCAGGAAATCTGACAATAGACGTAATTTTATCTGAAGTGAATGGAATAAGAAATGAAGTCTACAAGCGATTACATAAAAATTGAATTTCATAGAATCTCTAGTTAAGTTTTCTGAGTACTTGCTATATAACAATTCTATGTAGTGTAAAATAATTTATCTCAAAAATAATCTCCATATTTTTGTTCTATTTCTAGTATAATTTAATTTACTTTGTTTGTACCAAGTATTTTTTTAATAAAAGTATATAGTTATACGCATACAACGTACAATTGTCTTTTTTATATTAAATGTATAAACATTTTCCAAATGGTTATATTATTATTGTGTGTATACATTTTTCATTTTCTAATACGTTTTTTCTAATGCGAATTCCGTTTGAAACTGATATAATGAAAAAATAATATAATCAACAGATTTTGTTCTTATATTTTAGAGTCATATATATAGCAATATATTTCACTAAATATAGTTAAAAATGATAGTGAAACACACAATTTTCTACTTATTACTAACTTTTGATTGCGGATTTGTTCTTGAAGACAAAGGCACAGTACCTATACGTATCAGAGACAGTACGGAAACTACCTATAAACACTCGTACCGGCACACTCACACAAATATGCGCAACGACAAGACCGCTAAGCGGTTCTCGCGGTGTTGTCCATAGAATACCTTTTAAAACCTCTTGTCGATGCGTATGTTTATGTGAGTGTGCCGATTTCGAGCGTTTGTAGATAGTTTCCAGTCGGTGGTCATCTCAGTCCCCCCCTTACGCGGGGGAAGAGGGAACTCGTCAAGGCGCAGTGCCTTCTTCAGTAACTTTTCCTCGCGGCCCATAAAAATGGGTTGGTCGTTGGGGTGCACTAAAGTGTGGATGATTAATATAGCTTTTTCCCTAGGAAAGCCTCGCTTTGTCTCAAGAGACTTTTGACTATTTCTTGAGTCCAAGTGCGCATATTTTTGGGCCACATATTGGTGAATATCCTTGGGATTCTCGTGGCTGCTATCGGGGGATAAATCTTCTTCTTTGTATTCCTCGGAAGACGTCTGTTGCTGGGTAACTTCGGTTTCTTGCCGGGTTGTACTCGAGCTTGAAGAACGCGAGAGTTTCTTAGTTTTCTCCCCTCTGGGGATGGGGTCATTAGCAGGGGCTATTAGGCTCGTTGCAGTAGTTTTCTCAACTGTTTTAGGCCGAATATAGGCGGCCGTCTTGCGTCCGGAATCACCCGACTGGGTGACGGTGCCTGCTCGGTGGTTGCGAGCCTCATGTCGATACACAACCGTCTGAAGTGTATTATCTAGTTGGTGAGACTCTCGATGACGATGGGCGGAAAGCGTGGCCGATGCTCAGGATTAGGGTTCCGACTCTGACTCTAGGGATGACGCGCTGGATGGCACTGTACCTGCGCCTCCAGGAGGCCGCAATGAGCGGCGCAGAATCCGCCGCCGCGGACGCACTCGTGGTTCACTTTTGATTTCCCTAATTCCCGAGAGTCAGGCTAGCCCATTCGGTCGAGCGCTGCGCCGGGAACGCAGCGATCCCGACGCAGGGCCCGTCGTGTGACCCGACGAGATTGCCGCGCACCTATCACCTGAAGCTCGGTCGTCAGACTCGAAAAAGCCGCGAACGGTTGAGCCCCCGCAACTGCTCCCACCCCGCACAGAACACCCAGCGGCGCAGTTGCTCGCTGCGCCTGCGCCATCTCCGCCGCGAAAGGCCGCCCGGGCGCAGCCCCCGGTTACGTTCGATCCGCCCACACGTTCGTCGCGTAGTCAAGAAGTCTCGCCTGAGAAGATTGCGGCTATACCCGCTGACAGCCGTGGGGCGCCAATTGCGCCCCAATCAAGACTGCCTACGGATCCCCAATCCAAGTTGACGGCTATACCCGCCGAGAACCCCGTGGCGCCACTGTCGCCTGCACCCGCGCCGTCAGTGAAAACTTGTGCCGCAGCAGTGACGTCACCGTGTGTATCGAAAACCCAATTGGGAACGAACGATGCCGATCCAAGCCAAGCCAGCCGGCGACGCTGCCCACCGATCTTCGCCTACGAAAACGGAGTGCGCGTCCTCCCGGTTGACCACATGAGTATGCCACCACATATGAGTACCTAAGTCTAATGGAGGGCCTGAGCTGGTTCGCCTACTCACTGCCCACAGAGAGATGCTTGAAGGTCGCAATTCGCGGCCTACGAATTGATACAGACCCAGATATGATCACCGAGACCCTCCGCGAGAAGGGCTTCGATCCAGAATTCGCCTGCCCCATAAAACGAAGAGGAGGAAGAACAGGGTGCGTCTTCCACGCCTCCCTTAAAGATCTCCTGGCATCATACCGGCCATATACGAAGTGAGCGAGCTCCTTCACATGAAGGTATCAATAGAAGCTTGGCGGGGGAGGAGGGGGCCGACACAGTGTCATCGATGCCAACAGTTCCGGCACTCCTCCTAACACTGCCATCGCCTGATAGCCTGCGTAAGGTGCGGAGGACCGCACTTTACGAAAGATTGTGATCGACTACGGGAGGAACCGGCATCCTGCGCCAATTGCGGGGGGCCGCATACCTCGAATGACGACCGCAACTGCCCTGTATTCCGCCGGGAAAAGCGCAACCGCCGAGCGGGAACCGCGGCCCGGTCTGGTGACGCCGGGCACAAAGAGGAACGCAGAGCAGCAGCGCCACAGATGGTTGATGAGTCGGCGGGCGCGAGCCTTATGGCCCCCGCCAACAATCCCATCCCGAGAGGCCAACCAAAGAAACAACAACGCTGCTCTAAGACGACCCGCAAAGGCCCGGAAGCTTCCCAGCAGCCGACCGGGACGGGAGGATCCACCCAGATTGTCCGCAACGCCTTTTTGAAGACGTTGGCTGAAGCAGATACCCTAGAGGCCGTCGAAAGATGCCTGAGAACCCTAGAAGCCCTCCATAAAGTGGAGAGCCGGGAAACTCAGAGGACTGCTCAGAGATAGAAGATAACCACAGTCACCAACCCACACAGGCCTATGATGCCCTAAGCCCGCTCAGCAACGGGCTATAATAAAGAAAGACGCTACCGTTGTTTCGGGAGCCGCGTGAGACTACGGCCAGAGGGGCAACCCTGATACCGTTTTCCCACACCCTCCCCCTGCGGGGGGGGGGGGGGGGGGGGCGAGACGACCCCGCAAGCGACTTGCGAGAGGTCGTCAGTACCGATGTGGAAGCGTCGGTTTGGCCATGAAAGGGCCGGTTTTCTTCTTTTCCGGACGGGGAGTGGCTTCTAATTTGCGGCCCATCGTCGCGCAGGACTTAGCGGGGTCGCGGAAATCGAGTGTATCGTCTTCGCGCGCGTTGGACGACGGAGCAGGTCCTTGTAGGTAGTTTTCGTACTGTCTCTCATATTTATACTGTGACAAAGTTTCCGGTCAAAGATGTACGAGTATGTTCCGTATATTTGACATAATTTTCTTGATAAATAAGCTTACCTATTATCAATAATATCATCCCTAATATTAAGAAAATAAGGAGTATTATTACTAGTAACATAATGATTAAAAAAACGATAAAGATTATTCTTAAGCAATATTCCATATTTTACATAAATAATAGTGCGGCGGGCGAACATTGTCCTTTTTCACTTACATGGGGAAATCCCTTATGGATACGCCACCCTCCCGGGGGGAGAGTGGGTAATGTCCGACTCGCACGGACTAAAACCCCATGGGTACCCACTACCGCCATAATGGAGGACAAGGGATGAAGAAGTATTCCGCATGTCCCCCGGCGGCTGGCCCAGAAAGAAAGATCCTGGGCCTCCCGCTAAAGAGAGACAGCCTGGCACGCATAGACTGTCTCCCTTGATTGTCCTGCCTTGACAATACAAAAACATCTAAAATTCAACCACAGCGGGTCTAATAGTGAATTTAAAACATTCTCGGATCCACTGAAACACACACACACACACACAACTTCATCAAAATCGGTTCAGTCGTTTAGGAGGAGTTGAGTGACATGCACACGTAAAGATATTCAGATAACTATAATTTTCATATATCGATTAATCTTCTATCTATCTATATTTATATTTTACTATAATAAAACTGTAACAAGTCGAAATCTGTACATTAAATATTTTTTTTAAATTTTAATCAGGGTAGACTATGTTTTCGATATAGAAGCCAAAAATAATCTTTTTACAAATTTTGTCTGTCTGCCTGTCTGTCTGTCTGTCCATATGAACACGCATCACTCTGAAAGTACTGAACCAATCTTGACGAAACTTGACATAGTGATAACTAATATTACAAGGCTACATCCAGGATACTCTTTGTCACGTTTTATATGCAAGGGGTTTTCCAGGATAACGAAAAACAAAAATTTGTACTTAACGTAACTAGCCTTTTTCGCGACACCTTAGTACAAGAGCCGGCAACGTTGGAAGAACAAGAATTTTGGAATAGCTGGTTCTTTAATATAATTTTTTTATATCAAAGGAGGCAAACGAACAGGTGGGTCACGTGATGTTAAGTGACTACCACCGGCTATAGACACTAGCAACACCAGGGGTATCGCAACTGCGTTGCTAGCCTGTATATGGGGGAGGGGGAGGATAAGGGAAAGGAAAGGAGGAAAGGGGAAGAGAAATAGGCCTGCGGAGCTCTCACTGACTGAACAAAACACTACACAATGCAAGCAATGTTATTTCACGTCGGTTTTCTGTGAGAGAATGTTATTAGCCCGAACGAGCCAACCTATTCATCCTGAAACCAGTAACAGCTTCAGCGTGACTCTATCACCTACACAAATTATCAATACAGAATTTAGGACACCTGGTAGCCGGTTAACGTTGTATTTTTAATGCGCATTTTGATTTAATTAACTTTGATTTATGAATAAGTTTAGGAACATTTTTTTTCAGTAACTTTTAAACGCATTTCAAAACATGAATTTATCACAGTCAGACATATTTTTTATCAACAATCATATGCCCGCTGATATATTTTATAAATAAAAATAATTAATTTTTCACTAATTATTTTTTCCATAGCAAAGAACAAATTTAATTTTATTATACATTATTGATATTAAGACTTCAAAATATACAATGAAACAACGATAAACGTAAACGTATGACTTAGGACTGACGCCATCTTAAATATATGCGTCAATAACATACGCTGCCACAATTATCTCTATCTTTAGCGTGCAGCCATATTTTTTTCCAAATGTAAACGCTGTTTACCTGCAAAGGTCTTTACAGCTTCACCGAACTATTGAGGCGAGCGCTGAAGGCACTCAGCCGATTTGGGATGTTTGGGCGACTAACTCAAGGGTGCACAGCATACCTCGGCTTGGGCTGTCGCCTGTTTTGTACAAAAAAACGCGATCTATCTGAGCTAACCTAAGTTTCGGCGGAGAGTGTTCGCGAGGAGGACCCGCTAAGTGGTCGTCTCCGCCAAAGAAGAACTGGTAGGAGAAGGCGCCAGTTCACGCGCCTTCTCCTGCCACCATAGCTGGACCTAAGGGAGATAGGTCGAGGGCCCCATCTTCCCATTGCACAGGTCCGGCGGACGACAAGGAGACTGCCGGTATGTACCCGGCTGTCTCCTTACAAGACGAAGGCCCGGCGGCGGCACTTCTGCTGCTGGGCCACACCCCTGGGGCGGCACGATGAAGCTTATAGAGATCTCGTGCCGCCCCAATCATAGCGGAAGACGTACACCGTGGGGTTTTAGTCCGTGCGAGCCGGACATAACCCACCCTCTCCCCCGGGAGGGTGGGTATCCATAAGGGATTCATATATATAGGGTATATATAGGGTATATATAGGGTATTATATCATATATAGGGTGTTCATATATTTCCCCACGTAAAAATAAAAAAAGTTATTGAAACATGCATATGTACCAAGCAGGCGTGCCTCAACAACTCCTATATGTATTTTGTGTCGGAAAAATTTCTCTAAGCTATATAGGATAGGATAGGATAGGGAAAAATAAGGGTAGAACTCTTTGTCGTTTATTTCTCTGAAAAAGAAAAACAGTGTGTAAGCGTGTAGGCGTGCACGTGTGTATAGGTGATGTGTGTGATGTAGCAGTGATGTAAGGTTTTGTGTCACGGTATCTCATGAGCAGCGTGCTCAAGGGCTCCACGCCTAGGGAACGAACCTAGGCTTGAGCCGCTGCCGAGGGGGGCCTAATCTGATGTTATCGTGCAGCCAGTACTGCACTAAACTATAGCTATAGCTAAGTTATTCTATATCACATATTATTTTTATAGTAATCAATCGGTCTAAATATTGAGTAAATAACTGATTTAGTCTGAAAGATGATATTTGTACTTATTTATATCTAAATATAATACTAATAAAATTACTGCTATTCCAACATGGTTTCAAATAACTTTTATTTTTATTTTCAAAAAAATAGTATCAAGCACATTATTATCAATAACAAAAATGTCTTTCAATAATAATTCCATTTTAATAACGTTTTAAAGTTAGTGAAAAAAAAACATCATGAAATCATTTAAAAATCAATATTTTTGTTCATAAAGGTACAATATGCATAAATAAACGCAACGCCCGCACGTTGTTCGGATGAATATAAAGATACATAAAACTGGCTTGATTGATTCTTTCCGGTATGGCCTTTACCTATGTAGGCAATTTCGCCAATATCAAGTGTGACAAATACACGTTATAAATTTAATGCTAAATATTCAGTGTAACAACGTAGAATAATCTACAATACAAACATATCAACATAGATACATTACCAAAAGGTGTCGTGAGTGGTACACAGATTATTTAAAAAAAATATATTAATTTCGTTATCGAAACAGTTTCTAACTCTTAGACAATAGTTACAAACAAGTGACAGTTGACGCTTCGACGCGTGTTCATATATTTTTCTTCAATACAATGGAGTATAAAAAGGTTTTAATACAAGTTGTTTAGTTATGATAAAGTAAGTCGTAGAGATGTTTATTTAGCTTTATGTGGGTTAGTTTTTACCTTAATTGAACCTGGTAGATGATGCTAAGAACGGGTTCTAGGCTTATTTAAAAAAAAGTCACATATAATCTGGGTATATGTTTGAGTGAGTCCGTGGATAGTTTGGATTCACAATTAGAAAGAGTAGTTGTGGCTCCAATCGGATATCAGTTTTATTAATTTTTTTCGCGTTTAAAAATGTAATTGAAACCAGTGATAACCAATTTGGTGCAGACGAAGTTGCACGGGTCAGCTAGTGATAAACTAAAATTATATAAGTAATTACACTGAGTTCAATTAATTATTTACAATTACGAAATATACTTTACATTATATAAAACAAAAGTTAATTTAATTCACGATACATATATTTGAGTAAATACCTAAACCGCTACTTCTAAATTAAAAATGTTTATTATATTACAATATTTAATAAAGCATATGTACTCAAATCCTTTTCAACCGAATTCCAAACCACATATTTACACCAGAATACGCTTATAACGGAACAAAATTATTAACCTTCTAAATATAGGAGTGAGATTTACATAATTCATTAATAGCACAATGAATTCACAAGCCCAAAGGTCTGGAGAGATTTCCAACGTTCAAATTTGTAATCAAATATTTTTACTTTCAAAACCTCAAGGGAGCGGCTTCAAATGCTTCCGACTTAGTAAAATTGTATCATTGTCCCTTAAGAAAATTCCCATGTTCCAAGCTCAGTAAGATTAGTAATAGTTTTTAGGTTATAGTGTTAGGTTGTACAACAAACTTCCAAAGCACATAGTCTAGATTTGCTGGATAGTAAGCTGAATAACCAGGTCAATCGGGTTTTTATGTCAAAAGGCTATTATTGGGTGAATATGTGAACAATGGTGTTGTCTAAAATGATCACCCTTATCTCTTCATACACCAAAAACTATTATAACTGTTATGTATTATTATAGAAAATATGTATGTTTTTTTTCTATATCATGCATGGCAAACGAACAGGTGAGTCACCTGATCTTAAGTGATCACCAACGTCCATAGAAACCGACAACACCAGAGGAGTTGTAAGTGCGTTGTCAGCCTGTGTTAATGGGAAGGGGGGAGGGGGGAGGGAAAGAGTGGGAAGGGAGAGACCGAACGAAACGGAACAATGCAGGTAATGTAACTTCACGTGGGTGTTTCTGGGGGTCGGATGGCACTACCCCGTCAAGCCGACCCATTCATGCTGAAACCAGTTATAGCTTCAGCGTGCCTCTACCAGCTTTGAAATGTTGAAAAGGGTAAACCCGACCCAGTTCCATACCTGTTCTTCTCGATGAGTACGTTGTTCTCCGAACGAGTGTTAGTTTTGAAATTCAGTTCCTTCTCAAGGTCTAAGTAAAGTATAGACTTTGATACAAGTGCTCATGTTTATGTTACATTGTTCTTGTAATAATTTATTTTTAACCGACGAAAAAAACGGAGGAGGTTCTCAATTCGTCGCGTATATATATTCTTTTTTATGTATGATCACGTATAATTTTTTAAAGTATAGTCCGATTTTAAAAATCCTTTTTTTATTGGAAAGGGTATACTCCGAAGTTGGTCCCATTTAAATTTGAACCCTAAGGGTATGAAAATCGAGAATGATTCATTATTCACGCACTGATTATATCTATGACCGCGCATATCTTTAGACAGAATAGTTCGAATTAAATTTATATCCTTTGATTTGAAAGAGTATACCCAGAAGTTGATCTCATATACATGTAAACATGAAAAAAGCAACCCCAAGGGTAGGAAAACAGGGCATGATTTATAATTCAGCTTCTGAGTTGTGTTTTACAAATAAATTAAGCATGTAGTAATTAGTAAGAGCATAGCCATAAAAATTATAAAATAAAAACTTTTTAACAAAAAATCAAACCGCCGAAAAAACTGAAAAGCAAAAATAATAAACCTTTTACTTTATTCATCTTAATAACTAAGTTCTTAAACTAATGTAAGTATACCTAAGAAATTTCGAGTCGGCGCCAAACAATCAATGAACAAAGATCATTAGATTAGGGGTGTAAGGGGTGTCGAATAACATCATAAAACTTGAGACACCCAAGCCAACCTCGCCTGCACGTGGTGCACCCTGCTGAATAACGAACGAGGCAATGGCGAAAGCGGGGTGGTAGGGCTTTACAGCCCGACTGGGTCGCAACCACCATGTACATGGCGAAAAAGCCCGTAATACGTGACTCGCTTCTGTGCGTCGCGTTTCGGGATCAGCCTGTGTATATCCAGCTTTCTGCAGGCCGGCATGATAGTGGCGACCAGCGATGGATAGTGTGTCACTTGGTGGTTGCTATTGTTTTTGAATTGTACTGTGCTTACTATCAGGCATAGTGTAGTCATTTTGCCGTGCTACGATAAAAAAAAAGATTACTTAAATTCACACAAATAACGAAATCAAATTAAAAATGCAATGTGAAATCTCCAGCGGTAACGTGTGTGCCCGTTCGGGTTGCTTCGTAAGAGCTCGGCATGCAAGGGGTGTGTCACGCTGCGCCGCCGCCGCGCATCACGCTTTACGTAATTAATTAATTTGATTGTTTGGCGCCGATTTAAAATTACTTAGGTATACTTACATTAATTTAAGAACTTAGTTATTAAGATGAAAAAAGTAAAAGGTTTATTATTTTTGGCTTTTTAATTTTTTCGGCGGTTTAATTTTTTGTTAAAAAGTTTTATTCGTAAAATAACCTATCATGGTTTGCCTCTTTTGGAATATCATAACTTATACCGGCTATTTTTTAATAATACTCAAGATCTTTTCATACTAATCAGTGTTAGTACATTTTTGAAGAATTTTAACATTATTGGCGGTCGCTTTTAATTAATTATAATATGATTTATATTTAATTATACAGAACAGAATTCACACCAACACAATGGAAAAGTATACAATAAAATCATACAATAATATTTTTTTTATATAAGATATAATGTTAGATTCGATGCACACACGTTTCGTTTCTTCCTTTCATCATCTTCGATCGATTACTTGACTTATGTGAAGGTTACTGGCATAATACTTGTAGGTACTCTCATATGCTATTAATAAGTTTTCTTCCATTATTGTGATAAAGGTAGAACCCGGGTCTTTTCAACAATGGAGTGTGTTTTGTATAAATTTTATGTGTTTTAAACTTTCACGACTGAGTTCGATGAAAGGTCTATATTACAAATTACTACGCTTTTCTTTGGCGATAAGTAGCTTTAAAAAATTACAAATAAAAAGAAATTAAAAATAATTACCTACTAATCCAGATAATGCTAGTAATTACCGGGGAATTTAAAAAATATATATTCAGGTGAATGAAATCGTGGTAAAGGTGTTTTTTTTTTTTATAATAATTTAAAATAAGTAATCCAGTACTAAAGACATTTTAATGCTTAAGGCCTCCAAGATATTTCCGTATCATCTAGTGTTTCATTTTTGTACGGGTTATATTGAAATACTAAATGGTTTGACAATTTTCTATTATCTTCTTCTTCTATTCATACATCTATACATATAATAAGAATGTAGATTTAACGTGTCTGTATTTTTTTCGATTTTTGTGAAAAAAAAATGTTGCTGGTGTCTAGGAATAAGTACTTAATAGAATACATTTCAATCATTTTTTTAAATGTCTGCTTGTATAAACAAGCGTCTCTGTCAAATTTCACAATAAAATTTCACGAAGAAAATCATAAAGCATATCCTCGAGAGTAACTTAGTCTTTGTTTCATTAAAATCGGTACACTCTTTCAAAAGTTATTATAATTTTAATGGCGACACCGCGTAAGTACGACAGAAAAGTACATAAATAAATGGACTTAATACATTGAGATGACATTATTAATTCCTGTTTCTACATAAGGTTCCATGCGAACGAAGTCGCGGGCACAGCTCGTTTATAATCAAAGAGTAAACAGGTTGTCTGTGTCTCAAATATATTCAAGAAAAGAAGTGTGTGAGTGTACTTATGTACACGCGTTAGAAGTTATAGGTACTTCTTTGGTTTAACATAATAAAAATGTTTTCCAAAATTTAATTTTTTGCTTTATTAGAAAAAACGACACTAACAATAGAAAAAGAACCTTAATACGTTGAAAATTTTAATACAAAGAAATAGAAACAACAAATACAAAGAAACAAAACGTAGACTATAGCTAACTTCAGGGTATTGATTTTTCGCGTCGGTATGCGCGCGCATCGTAATAACTTCAGGGTGTCGGTTTTACGTGACGGCGTGCGTGCGCATCGTAAAATGTACTCTCATCCTTTTCCCTAACGCGCCAAAAGAAGTATAAATAAAAAAAAACTCTAGGGGCTTTACGACACAGATAAGTCTTCAGAGTGTAAGCAACGACTATTTTTTAACCATAGTACCACACTGCGTTTTGAAACCCAGTGTCATGCACTAACTGTAAGGCCCACTTACTTCAGCGATATCGAAATACAATAAGCCCATGATTTTATCTATTACTGTTTTACATTCTTTACATGAAATTAAAAACAGACGTAGTCGCAGATACAGCTTAGTATATTTATATTGGTGTATCAAAGGTTTTCGAGGATCAGGTGTGCGATCGAAATTTCAACGTATGGGATAAAAAGAATATCTTATACAAACTTGGAGCGACGTTCCCCTGATGCAGCAAGTGAATACATAAAATTAAACAGCCGTGTCCAACTTTGTAATAAGTACACACATGGGAGATGAAATGTGTAGCATCTACGTAACATTGTTTGAAATTTATGTCTATCAATTTCGACCTTGTAATGGTTGTAATATTTATAAAACAAAATTGTAATAGATATTATGTATTGTACCTAGCTAAATAGTCTCATTTTTTTATATCAAAGAAAGCAAACGAACAAGTGCGTCTCCTGTTAAGTGATCACCACTGTACGTGGCACTAGCAACACAAGAGGAATCGTAAGTGAGTTGCCAGTCTGTGTATTGGGCAGGGGAGGGAGATAAGGGAAAGAGGGGTAGGCGTTCGGCGCTCTCACTGACTGAACGAAACGAAATAATACAAGCACTATTACGTCACGTCGGTTTTCTGTAAGAAGGTGATACTACCCCGGGCGAGCCGACCCATTCATGCTGAAACCAGTAATAGCTTCAGCGTGGCTCTACCACCAGCAGCGCACTCAAGGGCTCTACACCGAGGGAACGGACCTAGGCTTGAGCCGCTGCGGAGGGGGATTACAATCAACGAGTTGAAGCCTTTGTTTCTAAGTTATACTAGTATGATTCATGCTCCTTACGTCTATAATCTACAATACTAAATATCAATAGTATCTAAATATTAACATTATTAAAGGTTTGAATCAATTTACTATGGTAGAATTGCGACTACTGGACGACCACTAGTGATTTTAATATATCTTTCTTATGTACCTTATTCTTCGATGCGATTACTTAATAATTTTATGTTGAACTTTAGTTAAAATAATTCAATATAAAGTTATTAAGCGCAAAAGTGCCGAGTTGTTGATGGTCCGAACATCAAACAGACCACCTGAGCACTTTGAAATGTGGACGGCATTAACGCTTCAGCACAGGCATTCGTTACTTCCCTTTATTATAAGGATCCCCAGTTTTACTGTTCATTTTTACACACTTTACTTAATAGCCGACGATTTATAATAACTTTGTTTAGACAATATTTATTATCCTTTTCTTTACATAGATATAGACGTAGGACGAATATTCATTGCGTTGTAATATGCATTAACAATTTTATTTTTTAATCTTTCCTATATTATAAATGTGAATGTAACTTTGATTGTATGTCTGTCGCGCTTTCACGCCGAAACTACTGAACCGAACTGAAGTTTGGTAAACAGATAGTTTTGTAGTCCGGTGAAGCTGTTAAGACCTTACTGGGTCAATAGCGTAGACATTTCGAAAAAAAAAAAAAAAGTAAACAGATAGTGTGTAGCTTAAGAAAGAATATAGGTACCTTTTTAACCCGAAAAAAGGGTCGTAAAATGTTGAAAGGGGGGCTTGAAACTTGTATCTAAGTATCGTCATTTTTAGAGCTAAAAGCTTGGAACTTTAGGCTGTTGATTATAAAAAAAATGACATTCAAAGTTAGTAAAAATTTTACTCTCAAGAGCTTAAAATAATAATAGGAAATAGGTAATGAAACTTTGTATGGAAATACGTAAGGCTCCGATTTGAAAAATTATTTCAGTGTTAAATAGCTCATTTATCGAGGAAAGCTATAGGCTATATATCATTGTGCTAAGATCAACAAGAGAGGAGCGCCAATGAAGAATGTTTCAAAATTGTTTTTTTCCCCTTTTGACAGCTTCTGCAGCTTGTTAGTTAATCTAAAACCATTATTCCCCGTGGACAAAATCGCGAGCAGTAGCTATTATAAAACTGAAATCATATATCTCAAATTAAATCTTTTGAATAATAATTTAAAAATGCACAAGAAAGTATTAAATTATGATTAAAATTTAAGTATAAGAACTTATCCTAACTACTAATACAAAGCTGAAGATTTACCAAAGACTACAATAATATTATGTAAATATATGTAACGTAATACACAATTAGTAAGACAGTTTATTCAGTTTAGACTCCATTCAATATGTATGAATCAATTCGGATGAAAGTCTCCGAAAAATACAGCAAGTGCATCCGCCATGATTCTGATTTAAATGCAAAGCCTTGGAATTGAATCGGGTCGCAGGCGATCTATTCATTTATCAATTTTTCATGTATATCTCAGTGAAAAATGAAAATTGTTAACAATAACGCTTTATCGTTGAATTTTTAGATGTAATTGCGTAACTTAAACCAGAAAGGTTTGTGTCAAAATATTTTTTTATGTATGAACATCATTTTATATAACTCTGATAATAGCCCACGCTTAAATTCTATAACTAAAATTCCCTTATGAATGATATAAGATTTCTGTACGTTTTCGTTAACTTATTAGTAGATAGCCAAGAACAATTTGAGAGTACTTAGAAAACTATAGGAATTATCTACTTGATAATAATGATGTCCACCTTGACGTGTCCGTCAACAGCGAACATTTTAATTTCGGGAATGAGAGCGAATGTGGCTCGCGAGACCAGATTTTGTTTTTAATGTACGGTTACAAGGCACACAATGTCTACTTACTATAAAACGTACTTAAAATATTATCTACTAGCCTTTGCCCGCAACTTCGTTCGCGTGGAATAGATACACTAACACCAACACTAAAACGCAGCAGTTCTCAAAAGGAAAAAACATTCCGATTTTGAATCATTTTTCATCTTTGCTCCGCTCCTATTGATCTTAGCGTGATGATATATAGCCTATAACCATTTTCGATGAATGAGCTATATAACATTGAAAGAATTATTCAAATCGGACAAGTAGTTCCTGAGATTACCCCCTACAACGCCACAACATCACAACGTCACAAACTCACAAACTTTACCTCTTTATAATATTGGTATAGATAAATATAATAAAAATGAAGTGTCTGTATGTAATATCAAAATTAAAAAAAATGACCGATTGCGTATGAAAGTATACACGCTTCTGATAACAAAAATGCAATTTTTAAAATTTTTGTCGGTCTGCCTGTCTGTTTGTTCCGGGTAATCTTCGAAACGGCTGAACCAATTTTGACGGGAATTACACTGACGGATAACTGAAATTACAGCGGGTGACATTCTAAATTAGACTAGCTGTTACCCGCGACTTTTTCTGTATGAAATTTTATATAGTATAAGATTTCAACTAATTCTTTATTTATAATTAGAGACATAATTACCAACTTATTTGTTACAATTCCTCATAATAATTATTAATAACTTTGAAGATAAACGAGGTCTTCCTAATAAGATCTTAGACCATAAACGTATTACGTAAAGAGTTCCATAATACAATTTCTTGTGGAACAGATAAGCGTTTATTTTTTTATAGTCACAAAATCTTAATCACAATGGAAATGTATATTAAATGTAATGTAAATGTAAATCTTTATAATTGTATTTTAAGTAATTGTTTCATTAGTTCCTTATACAGTGTAAGTGAGCAATGATATAGTTATATGGTGGGGTAAGGTTCCAAATATGCTGCTGATGACAATTGGTGATGACTCATTTGGCTCATTGTTAGTATTTATATATCTATGGTACACATTACATATTACTTTACTCGATTAGGCCTCCCACGGCAGCGGCTCAAGCCTAAGTTCGATCCCTCGGTAGGGAGCCCTTGAGTGCGTTGCTTGCGCGATACGGTGACACACAGAAATACACCACCGTTACAACACTACACGATCACCCCCACACATGTGCACGCCTACACGCTTACACATGAAAGTGGAAGGGTTTACTTTTTTCCCTTATCGAACTGAAAAACTCTCAATTTTCCGATAATAAATATATGGAGGAATTGTTGAGGCGTGTATGCTTCGTACACATATACGTTTCAACAACTCATACATATATGAATAGTTAGCTAGGTTAGCTAAGATAGGTCGCGATTTTGCATGCAACAGGTAACAGCCAAGCCGAGGTGTGCCGTGCACCCTTGAGCTAGTTGCCAAAATAAAATCGGCTGAGTGCCTTAAGCGCTCGCCTTAGTAGTCCGGTGAAGCTGTTAAGACCTTGCTGGGTCAATAGCGTAGTCATTTCGAAAAAAAATAAATTTCATATTACTGTAAGTGGCGTGCGTTTCGTACTTACATTTGTTTTTAAAGAGCTTTTCTATGATAGTATATAATCTCAGAATTTTATAATTATTTTATACAATTTTTAAAAAACACGTACGGAGCTACGGGTACAGCTAGTATACAATATATCTCTGAATGTTAAATTTATCTATTGTGATATATTTCAAATCTAGAATTTAGGTATGTTCGATCGTAAAAAACTTAAAATATATATATTTTTTATATCATAGGAGGCAAATGAACAGGTAGATCACCTGATGTTAAGTGATCACCGCAGTCCATAAACACTAGCGACACAAGGGGAGTCGCAAGTGCGTTGCCAGCCTGTGTTGGGGGATGGGAGGGGTGGAAGGGAAAAGAAGATGAGGAAGGTAAGGAGAGGTGGGTCTCCGGCATTGTTATTGACCGAACGAAACGCAACAATGTAAGCACTGTTCCTTCAGGTCGGTTTTCTGTGAAAGGGTGGTACTACCCCGAGCGAGCCAACCCATTCATACTGAAGCCAGTAATAGCTTGAATATGGCTCTACCACCTACAAAAACTATAACCATATTCGAAGATCTATGACAACTTCGATCTTCCTAATAAACTTTGCTGTAGTATCTAGCTACAAAAAATATATCCTAACATATTAAAATATTCTTAGAGCCACATTTCATAACAATTTATAACAGAAATAATTTATAATCTCACAAATAATCGTTAACATGAACATATAAAATTTCATCAATTTGAATTTACAACATTGTTAAACAACATCATAAATAACGTTGGTAATTATTGGAACATGCTTAATGCGCTATGAATAACAATTCGATAACTGTAATAACAGTCAGCCGCATTCCAGATTATCCAGAAAATGTTTTGGGTGCATCGAAAATATCAATAGGAATATTTTAAATCCTTAAATCGGATTTATAAATATAACAAAGCAATGTTATGATATTAAATTTTAGATGGTAGAGCCATACTGAAGCTATTACTGGTTTCAGCATAAATGGGTCGGCTCGCCCGGGGTAGTACCACCCGACCCACAGAAAACCGACGTTTTCTTCGACATTATTACGTTTCGTTCGGTCAATGTGAGTGCCGGAGGCCAACCTCTCCCCTTCCTCCCACTACTCCCCGCCCCCTACCCTCCCCTAATCACAGGCTGGCAACGCACTTGCAACTACCCTTGTGTCGCTAGTATCTATGGATTGCGGTATCACCTAACATCAGGTGGGTTCTGTTCGTTTGCTTCCTATCATATAAAAAAAGTATTAAAAAAACTTAAGTTATTCAATTTAAATTGAATATGTGACTGTTTTCAGTTTGGTAATTGTTTGGTAGTTCATGGTCACATTTAACATATGAAATGATAATATTAAAACAAATACTAACAAACAACAAAGAGAACCTTAGTTAAAGTTCTTTCTAAAACTATGAAAAGTATTGGAACGATACTTAAAACGTCAAAAAATCAGGCTTAGCTTAAATGAACAACTTTAAAAGATCTATTTTCAAGTTACGTAACTACTTAACATGGGAACGCTGCTTGATCGTACAAATGGGAACCAGGAAAGTAGTCGAGGCGCGGAAGGCAGACTGGACTGCGCTACAGGCCGTGATTCATTTTTACACCAGTTAGTTTTTGCGTAAATCCGTTGATATTAAGTGTATATCAATTTTTGTTTCTCTACATAATTAGGTAAAATATTTAGCACCTATTTTTTTTTTAAATCAATTTGAACGAGAATCGACAAATGATTACCCTGTAAAAGTATTGCTGGCGACTAACCAGTCGCGCTGTATATGTTATTGCTGAAGAACATAAATCACTTATTTTACAGATTATTTAGGTAATATGCAGATTAATTAGGGTAAACCGTCAGAGTGTAGAAAATTATTACATTTCTCTTTTCGATGGTATGTGTGTCGGTAAGTGTTAAATACTATAAATTCCTATCGTGATTCAGTGACGTATTAGGTAGTACGTATTTCTGTTAAAAAATAAGCGCGAACCGGTAGAGGTTTCAATTCTATCATAAATTTTAACAGAACAAATCAGTCAATTTGCAAATTACCTACATAATGGTTATTTACGTCTATCGACCTATAGTATGAACACATATATATAAATGTAAAACTCTTTCAATTAAAAAACGAGTAACAAAATCGTTATAAAGGTAAGCAATAGTAAACTTACCTTCAGTACACGGCGTTTAATTTGACACGTCGAGAAAAAGACTGGCTAAATCCAATTTCGCATAGCATTATCTTTATCTATCGTAATTATTGTGCTATGCGATAGAGACAAAGTTTTATAAAACCGAAACAAGCCGATCTTAGCCGAACGTCTCATTCTCTTTCCCGAGGTGACAAATCAAATGCCAGGTGCTGCACTTAATCAGTAACTACGTTAATAAGTAATTTTCTTAAAAAGTATATATTGTAATTACTTGTTACTTGTTAGAACTCTTAACAGTATGTATGGTATAACAATCAAGGCAGTGCATAATTCACCGCCGCGTTACTGAACTATACACAGTAACAAATGGCTTACAATATAATTGAATAATGTCACCTGGCCACTAGGAGCAAACTCAATTTAGTGTAATTTATAACTACACCGCACGGTGGCAATGACAACTGGTCGTTTAATTTAACCTAATAAACTAAAATACTATGTAATATTAAACGACCCAATGGTGGTTCCATGTCAGGGATAAACAACTTGAAAAAATATACTACTAAGATTCTTAGTTCGGATATAAGTTGGTTAGATTAAATTTACATTTTACAAATTCAATAGTGTAAAAAAATCTTAAATACGTTATTTAATAAATAAATATATTAAAGACTAGGCTCTGCCCGCGACTTCGTTCGCGTGGCTTAGATACACTAACACGCAGCAGTTCTCAAAAGGAAAAAACATCCCGATTTTGAAACATTTTTCATCTGTGCTCTGCTCCTATTGGTTTTAGCGTGATGATATATAGCCTATAACCATTCTCAACGAATGAGCTATATAACATTGAAAGAATTATTCAAATCGGACCAGTAGTTCCCGAGATTACCCCCTACAACGTTACAAACTCACAAACTTTACCTCTTTATAATATTAGTGTAGATGAAAATCATTTTGTTGTTATTTTAATGATTTCATGAAATAATTTTACTATATATATTTGCGAAAAAAATACAGTTATATGCATTATATAAATTTGTGTAATAAAAAATCATGAAATGATTCTTCGTTAACTTTTTCATAAAACAACTGTTAATTGCAAATATTATAACAAATTTAATTAGTATTACTTAATATATACCAGAATAGCTAAAACACGCTCATGTTTTTCTATGCCATATACAGAGACTAAACAATATAATTTATGGATATACTAACGGGCACGACGGACGTTGGTCGTTGACCCGTCCTGATAAAAAAAAATTTGACAAATTATGTACCAAAACTTTCCTCATGAATCACTTTATCTACTGGTGAAAATCGCATTAAAATCCATTCAGTAGTTATTGAATTTATTAACAGACAGTTGGATGCAGTAGGAGATTTTGTTTTATACTATGTAATCATTATAAGAGTAGTCTGTAATATTACTATATTTGTTAATTTATTTCAAAGTAATTATCACTTAATTTTAATACTAATTCAATAAAACTATTGATCGTAATAACATTTACATCCTTTTGTTAAGATATCCTCTAAGGTAGTCGAGTCTAAATAATTGTTTACTGTATCATATCATACTAATTGATAAACTTGAGGAATGCCTTACTATAGTATAGTATATACTATAGTACTATAGTATTTATAAATTTAATTCAATCAAAAATCAACTAATTATGAATACGAAAAATAAATTTACCCTTCATGGGACGCCTGGTAGATGTAACACGTCGAAATTGTTTTGTATAAGATAATGCATAAAAGAACAGATTACGACAGGAATCAGTTATGGCATAATGAAATGATAAAATAAAAAAAATACAAATTAGTTCCATAAAATAATGAATGTTTATTTATTTTATTACATTCACTTTCAAATATTCACTTTCATTAAATACAAAAATTGTACTAGGCGCTGGCGCGGCATGTTTGGCGACATTTATCAAAGGGTGCTAGGTCGTCGGCGCGTACCACGTAATACTAGTAGAACAAGTGCCCTACAAGATAGGGTTGTAAATATTTTTGAGTATTTCGTTAATAGCGCAAAGTCCGCCTTTACATCGCCACGCCAACAATTAGGTTTACCTTCCGCCTATAGATGTCTCACATCAATAAATCAAAATTTAAAAATGTAGGTTCATCCACTTATCCATGATAAGAGGTACAAAATTATTTGCTTCCTGTTAATACACACATATTTTTATATATTTTTTATATTATATAGCCATAACTGTTTTAAGTATTGTACTCATATTTTTAATCGTAGACGTGAGGACAATAAAGTATGCCGAATAGAGACTTATAGTTATAGTGGCTTTAGCCAAAAAGAAATACTTTTTCTATTTTTTTATTTTATCTATAACACTAAAGATCATCAACATCTAGTACTCAGAAAACAAATACATAACGCAGGTAAACTGATGTATTTTATCTTCACCTATTTAGCTTTCTAATGGGTATTAATTTTAAAATATTTATATTCCGGTAAATTTATATTTCAATATCTTGATATCATCTCCAATCACTATTCTTAGAACCTTTCCCGTCCGCAGAATGTCCAAAGTTTGTTCGTGGGTGAATATATGTGTAACCCAATAACAATAGACTTCAAGTTGTTTAGCTTAAGTACCACCGTCTGGCCGAAAGTTCTAGACTTAATTAATAGATTTCCGAGCAGGAGCTATTTAACACGAGCCAAGAACAGAAATCGTGTTTATTATAATATATTCTATTCCACAATATTCCATTACATATAGTCTATACTTCTATACTAATATTATAAAGAGGTAAAGTTTGTGAGTTTGTGACGTTGTGATGTTATGACGTTGTAGGGGGTAATCTCAGAAACTACTGGTCCAATTTGAAAAATCCTTCCAGTGTTACATAGCGCATTTATCGAGGAAGGTTATATATAGGCTTTATATCATCACGCTAAGATCAATAGGAGCGGAGCATCAATGGAAAATGTTTCAAAACCGGGATTTTTTCCTCTCCAGAGCTTCCAATGCGTGTTACCATTAGCCCAAAGTAAACTTATTCCACGAAAAAACAACGTCGCGGGCAGAGGCTTGTAAATAATAAATATTAAATGTTCTACATTTCGATTTGCTTATACTAACCAAATTGCATTGAAAATTAGTTGATGTATGTGATATTATTCGAAATAAGTATTTTATTTGTATTTTTTTTATATTGTAGGAGGCAAACGAACAGGTGGGTCAACTGATATTAAGTGATCACCACCGTCCCTAGACACTAGCAACACCAAGGGAGTCGCAAATGCGTTACCAGCCTGTGTTTGGGGGGAGGTAAAGGAAGTGGAGACAGGGGGAGGGAATGAGGAGAGAGGAGGAGGGAGGGGAAGTGGATGGGAGAGAGAAAGAGGGAGTAGAGAATAGGGACATGGGCCTCCGACACTCTCACTTACTGAACGAAACGCAACAATGCAAGCAAGCAAGCACTGTTATTTCACATCGGTGTTCCTGTGGGTCGGGTGGTAGTACCGGGGGCGAGCCGAGCCATTCATGCTGAAACCAGTAATAGCTTCAGCATGGATCTATCACCTATTTAAAGCTGAATATCATTGACCAATACATCGTGACCTGATTTAATAATACTCCCAGTAGTTGCACTTTGACAGTCTGGTTTTATTAACCTGTTACTATCAAAAGGTTTTTGGGGTGTAAGAGATGTCGAATAACATCATAAGACTTAATAAGACACCCAAGCCAACCTCACCTGCACGTGGTACACCCTGCTGAATAACGAACGAGGCAATGGCGCAAGCGGGGTGGTAGGGCTTTACAGCCTGCCAGGGTCGCAACCACCATGTATATGGCGAAAAATCCCGTAATAGTGATTCGCTTCTACGGGTCGCGTTTCGGGATCAGCCTGTGCATATCCAGCTTTCTACAGGTCGGCATGATAGTGGCGACCGGCGATGGACAGTGTGTTAATCGGTGGTCGCTATTATTTTTGAATTGTACTGTGCTTACCATCAGACATAGTGCAGTCACTTTACCGTGCTACGATAAAAAAAAATGTGGTGTCGTGGGACACCAGGTCGGAACGAAATTCCTTCGGCTAATGCAGAATCGACACAATTTGCAAAAAAAAATCGTGCTCAATTTTATGTAATCGTAATTCAAATTATCAATTAAGATAACAAAATATGTCTCTTTATTTTTGTTTGACAACATAAAGTTACATAGAAATAGAAATAATCATAAAAAGGGAGAAAGAGAAATATATACACTACTCGCTTGTGTATACGACAGTCGCGCCTGCGCACGTCTCATTTAACGGTTTTATTCCACGCACTTTTCGTTACGGTTTTACTATCACATTTTTTTCAGTTCGGTCGTGCAGCAAAATCCCTGTCTCCTCCAAGCCTGCCGTAAGGAACTTCATTCCAAAAACAATATCATTGCGTAATATAGTCTTTAAGGGTTTACACATTATGTGAACAACGTGTAATAAATTATACTATAATACACAACTTATGTAACTGTATCCGCCAACTACTAAAGTGATAAACACGTACATTCAACGCAATATAAACTTATGATGTCAGCTCTCACATTTTCACATGAAACTTGTGTCAAGTATAAAGGGGTAAGTCCTCGTATAGACCTTATTGGCGGCCCTTCTCTCCGCAGAGGCTCTTCAAACTTGGACTATTAAACGTCGGCGAGGCCTGAATTTGCTTGCAACTTGCATTAAGCGAAGATAATGGTCTGACTTGCTCCGCAGGGACATTTGTGCGTGTCTCTCGCCTCGCTAAAGAGCCGAGAATATTAACCCGCTCTATCTCAAAGCTAAATACTGGAGGTAAATACAATTTTAAATATAAAAAAATATGTGCCTAGACAAACAAGAAGTTTTTTTGTTTATTTTGTTAAATCATATGGTTGAATAGAGTATCCATCTTTTATGACAGTTGATGGACTAATGCCTTATTTGTCGCTGTGAAGTTTAATTTATGTTGAACAATTCAGCGGCGAAATATTTGTTACTTACACCATCCGGAGAGCACGTGGACGGGAATGATAGGCACACTTTCTGTGTACGCGAGTAACATCAAACCCCCGATTTTTTAAATATTATACTTTATCCGTGTCATTACAAATACATTAAAAATTACATTTACATGCAAATTACATTTCAAATACATACATTGCAAATACTTATGTACACACGTTAGAAGTTATACATCTTTAGCGTAGCAAGATAAAAATCTTTAAAAAAAATTTATCTTTCGCCTTATTCTACGTTTGTAGAAAAAACGACACTAACAACAGAAAAAAGGTATTTAATTGATACATTGAAAGTTTTAATACAAATAAATACAAACAACAGATACAAAGAAGCAAAATGTTGAGTATAGCTAACTTCAGGGTGTCGGTTTTTCGTGACGGTGTGCGCGCACATCGTAATAACTTCAGGGTGTCGGTTTTTCGCGAAGGCGCGCGTGCGAGCGCGCGAGCATCGTAATACCTTCAGGGTGTCGGTTTTTCGTGACTGTGTGCGCGCGCATCGTAAAATTTACTCTCATTTTTCCCAAAGCGCCAAAAGAAGTATAACTTCAAAAGTTAAATATGTATTGAATACTTCCAGTCTATAAATTATCTTTTAATATTTAAAATGTAATGGGTTTACATTTAATTTTTTTTTTAATATATGATTAAATATAGACTATTGTTTATAAGGTAATTTCATTTTATTAACAATACATAACGCTATATAATTCTATTTCAAGTTTCAAAATCAAAATAATGAATCCCCAATATTCTAATTTGTTACGTCGTTACGAAATACACGACGGAAACAAGCTCGATGTCAGCGGTTAGCCGCAAACTAAATTGCGGATTGGTGTGCACAAGATTTGTGGAAGGTTACGCGGATGGCAGATACTAAGGATATTTAATATATAAGAATGCAATTACATATATCATTTGTTAAATAAACAAAGCGTTTATGCCTCTATTATATAGGGCACAACCTCCAGTCGTAAAAAATATAATTTCATATAAATATTTACACGACAAATATTATTTTTCCACAAATATTTTGGAACAAATATTTGTCTCCTCAGAAGCTCAATGATATGTGGACAGTGGTGAATCCCATTACGTTTTCAGATGACCTACTAAAACACCTCGAGGAACGAGGCATCGTTACTGACGGTTGATTGTCTCCTCAGAAGCTCAATAACATGTGGACAGTGGTGAATCTCACTTCATAATATGTTGACAGTGGTGAATCCTACTTCTGATTTAAGCAAATTCAATTAAAAAGTAATAAAAATAAAACGTTTAACTTCTATCTGCCGATTTAGCAACATACTACTGAATACAGCTGTATATCGCAGTCGAAGCGAATTGGCCGACGCCCCGCACGAGTATGAGCCACGTTCACGTTTCGCTATGCCCTTCACAGGCCAGCTCCTCCGATATGTCAGGTCACACAGGTCTGCAGTCATGCTGAAACTAATATATATGATTAACAATCGAGGCGTGATCAAACAGTTACAATTACAACTTAATCTAAAAAATGTGACTAACAATCGAGATATGACCGAATATGAACAGTTAGGCGTAACTTAAAATATGTGATCACCGATCGAAGTGTGAACAGTGACTCGAGCAAGATTTGATATTTGAAATGGTACCAAGTAGAACAATTAATGCAGTCTCAAAGATGTAACTAACGATCGAGGTATGATCAAATAGGTACAACGTTAATCTAAAATATGTGACAACCGATTGAAGTCTGATCGAACAGTGACCAGAGAGAGATTTGATATTCGTAGCGATCACTAGTTTTTTTTTTAACCTCACTATGCTATTAGCCTTGCAACCTTTACCGCGATTTTGTTTAGGTAACTAGCATAAGGGTGCACGCCCACCTCTGCTCGGGATGTTACCGGTTTTACGATCTAACCTAGCTAAAATATTCTAAGCCATTCTTAAAACAAACGCTTACATGTATATCTGAAATGAAACGAACTGAACTACTCGATTCAGTTCGAATAAGGGGAGAAAATAAACCCTTCCACCAGATTTGTATAATATGCATATTTGGGAGAAATGATCTCATGTGTGTATAAGTGATGTGGATGAGTTACTGTATAGCAATAGTAACAGATCGGCGACTCCATCCGGGGACGACCTCGGCTCGAATTGTTACCAGGACAGGCGCGCCATGTGTACGGGAATGAGACGAGAAGCCCTTCGTCGCGGCGGGGCGAGGGTGGAATACGCGGGCGTCTGCGCGACCGTGTAAATTAAAAAGAGTAGAATTTGGCATCTGAAGCATTGCAAGCATGAAATTATCACGGCTGGAACAACCTTGTATTCTAGAGTCGGCGTCATCTCTTTCTGTCGGGTTGCGTATATAATCGTTATACGCAAAGACAATTAATTATGAAATTTGACTGTTTTCTTACATCAAGACGTTGTAACTCCTTTACGTACTAATCAGTGATCATCTCATAATTAAAAATCAATATATAAACTTGTGCTAGTTTTCGTATTGGCAATTAATATTGAAGTAAAACATCTTAGTGGAAGGCTTGAAAATCACATCGGCACCCTTTTTGTGTGACAGAATGTGGTGGGGTAAACACTGTATCGGAGATAGTATTGAAAACACTGACTCATGTTCCATTACCGAAGCTAAGCAAGGTCAGGAGCGGGTCTTTACTTGAATAGCTGACCACTTACGAACACCACGTGACGCTGGCTTTTTGTTGTATTTTTCAATGAAAATGCAATACAAAAGTTTCACATTTACACTCACACAAATTGTTGTATAATTCCAAATATTTGAAAGAGTTTTTTCAGATCTAATCTTAAAAATTGATAGAAATTGTATAGAACATTTCTTTTTTAATAATACAGGTATAATGTCTAAATTATTCTTAGTCAAAAATCTCGTAGACAAGCGAAAGTATCGAACAATAAATAACAAATACTTGTCAATATTCGTAACATTGAGAAACTTTCCTCCAGAAAACACGAAACATTAATTAGCTTGATGTTTTGCTACTTTTCAAATTTCTATTTTCAATCAGGATTATATTACGCACTCTTGTGACCTACATTTACAGAATAATAAATTCTAAATCAGTCGTGTTGATCACCTTAATTATACTAGTTATGTTTTCGGTTCCACGCGCGTTTGTTATTATTTGTTGTAATAAATCGTTGAATTATATTAAGATATTTTTTGAC
Source organism: Antheraea mylitta (assembly GCA_014332785.1). Classification (NCBI taxonomy): domain Eukaryota; kingdom Metazoa; phylum Arthropoda; class Insecta; order Lepidoptera; family Saturniidae; genus Antheraea; species Antheraea mylitta. The sequence goes on from JACEII010000046.1 coordinate 958,448, forward strand.
TTAAAATATCTATCTATAGAATACAATTTTCCTCATGATGGAAAATAATAGCACGGAGTGTGAAATTCACAGATACCACAAAAAAATTCTGGAAGATTCTAACAAGGGAGCCACCATCCTGTTAGAATATTAAAATAATCACACAACGCTTGTAATGTTGACTACACGACAATGGCAGTAATAATTTGAAGATTGGTTGCCAATAATAAAGTTAAAAAAAAACACATAACTTTGAATTAAACATTGTCTCAAATAAAATGTTAATATTTGGTTGTTATCAATATAATAAATAAAAAATTAAATATATGTCTACAGTGAAAATAAAGTATAATAAACTGAAATTCATTACGATATAAAAGAGTACACTAATGAAACTTAATCTAGAATCTCGTAATCAGCTATGCATTAAATTAGATCAGACAAGGATGTCTAAAGCATTTTCTATGCACTTCAATTTTTGATCTAAAAATTTTATAATAATCAATTTTCCATCACACTATCAATTATTTATTCTGCCTCTATTCCAAGTAGTTCTGACTAATATTGTAAATGCGATTGAACTGTCATTATTTGTTGTTTGTTACGATTTCACGCCTCGCCGCAAGTACTCAACCGATTGAGGCAGTGGGTAAGCAGAACCCACGGAGCCCTCACCTTCTGTTTGGTGCAGGTGCTCCCTGGGCATGGCTGTTTTGGCAAGTACCTGCACCAAAGGGCTGGTAAAGAGGTTAATTAGCGATGTCACCACTGCATCGGATGTGATGTTGACACGGCCCAGCACACGCTGGAGGAGTGCCCGGCATAGTTTGTGGAGCGCAGCGAGTTAACGGCGGTAGTGGGGTATGAACTCTCGCTACCGGCATTGGTTAGGTCCATGATCGACAGCGAGAGGTCATGGAATGCAGTACTCGCATTTTCTGAAAGCGTTCTGCAGCAAAAAGAGGTAGCTGAAAGGCTTAGGGAAAGGCACCCGAATGCCCCGGTGATACGAAGCAGGAGAGTCGGTCGCGGAAGAAGGAGAGGTACAAACGCACCTCATCATGTGCCTCCATGAGTAGCCTTCAGGCAACAGACACTGTGGCGTCCGTTGCCGCGTAATGAAGGTCCGTGATGATGAAGCATGGCTTTGGCCGCCGCTTCAATAAGGAGCAGGAGGGAGGAATGGCCTCTCTCGAGGCGTAGGTCTATCGTTCGACCATCTATGGACACCCAAGCGCATGACCAGGGCTTGGAGGAGCACGTGCTCACCGCCAACCCTCAGCCCTGGATCACATACGCGCAAAGGCGGTACAGGGGTTTTTAGTGAGTAAGAGTCTCATATAACCCTCGCACTGTCCCCCGGTATTGCAAAGCGTATCCATGTAGGATTTTCCGCTGTTAAAAAAAAAGTTCTTAACCGATCATCATTCAATTATGCATATACGCTGTCAGAGGTATCAGAAAAATGTTGTGTACTTATTATCCAAAAAAACATGTTCCCAAGCTAAATTAACGTGAACGAAGACGCAAGCAAAAGCCAATATCTATATATTAATACGTGAAGCAAAAAAATTGTACCCCTTTTTAACCTACTTGCCGTCAACGGGTGAACTTGAAATTTGGCATAGTTAAAGTTTATATGGCGGAGAAGTGCAGAAAGCTGTTTATTTTATATAAAATGCATTAGAAGTACATTAAATTAATTAAAATATGCACTACTCACACTACTACTACTCGAATTTTACACAAAATATACACACATGTAAATAAAAAAGACGTTTTGGACAGCCGTCAATAAATACGAATTTCAAAAAAGGTTGTGAAAGAAGGAGGTTGCTATGCTCGGCTGTATGTATTTTTTAACTCTTACTTTCTAATTACCATTTTTCATCCTACATTCAATAAGAATATTATAAAATATAACTATTATTGTAATGTTTATTATTTTTTATAATGAACACACTTCAAATAATGAATTAATAAAAAAATGAGCCAAATAATACTTTGTACAATTAAAATAAGAATTTTGTTCATAAAAATAATCCATGACTTAGACCTCCGCGGTTACAACGTTGCAATTCAACCTCATGTATCAACAAAAATAATTTATTTTCAAAAGCTAATGGTAGTATTAAAAACGTCTTTGTCTTGGATTCACCATTTGATTGTATTGTGCATCAATTACTTTTTCAAACGATGATACTGGGCACTATTTCTCATAATGAACAGACTACATTTAATTGTAAAAGTGTAAAATTAACTGAAAATTGTGTCATGGGTTGCGATAAATTTCTTTATTTTCGTAAAGTTATATTTGGTTAAAATTTGAGCTTTACCACGTGGTATTTGTTCCAAATTTATAATTAATTTCAATTTTCATTTACACATAGATTTTTTTTAATGATTATATAATAAAGATCATAACAAATGGCAAATAACTGAGTAGCCATGATAAAAACTTTTGATTATAGAAGTATACCCTTTGACAAAAGAACTCTAATAAAGTTTAAACTTTAAAAAATCAATTAACTATGGTCGAATGTCAACAACCACTGGGCTCCCGCTAGTTATATAAAATAGATGATAGTACCTCTAATAAATCAATTTCATTATTCCTTATCAAAAGGTTGCCATGAGCTAACTGTATGTTATTATTATTAGGGTTTATATCATAAAATAACGTGGATGAAGTCGTTTGGTAGTAAATACATCTACAAAATTACTCCAGGACAAGAAACGAATAGCTAATTTATTTCTCTCCATTCCTTATCGTTGATTTATAAGAAATCATAGCAGTTAGGAGTAAATAACAAAACTCAGAAAAGATTTCAAAGTTTGTTGTTCTTTTAACGACTTCTGTTTGCTGTTATTCAGCCTGATTGTTATAACGAGATACATGGATACCGAGTAAGTACAACTTTGAAAATTTAAAGTTACCCTTATTTATAATACAGAATGCATTGAGGTAAACGACGAAGAAATATTAGCCTCGAGTTATTTTGAATTATTACCACCTACGTTTTTTAAATTCATCCTTGTCAAAGATCTATTTAATCGTAAAACAGTTTCTACTAAACTCACCATTCAGCGCAGTAAGCGCTGTTTATGATAAAACAGTATTCAAAGCATGACATGAAAGCAATTTACATAGCAGATCAAAGCTTAAGTAAGATATTTCAGCAGCTAACCGCAGTCGTTAGTTAAATCGTGAGCAGGAGAGAAACACATCGTCCATGTCCGTGTGTGCCGAACTATGGACATAATTCAACGGTCGACGATATTTATAGCCTAGTTGCGAGGCTTAACACGTTCGTATGTTTGCAGAAACAACGATAAATTCCGAACAAATAAGCTACCGTATTTTCAATTAACAGTCGATTTGTTTTGATTTATTACCATTTTTATTTATGAGATTTATATCGACACTAATATTAAAAAGCTGAAGAGTTAGTTTGGTTGAATGCTCTAATCTCAGGAACTACTGGTCCGATTTCTAAAATTCTAT
>JACEII010000046.1:961941-1008923 GCA_014332785.1 Antheraea mylitta
CAAAAGCTATTATTTAATACTAATATATCTTTCTGGCATTTTACTAAAGAGTTAGAGAAAGATTTGGACTAAAGTGTATCTTAGTAAAATGTTAAGTGGACCGTGTCAACTTAAAAAGGTTTAATTTCTTTAATAACAGCTATATATTAGTATACTAAATTTCACACAATCAAAGTTCTTTTTTGTTTGAACTTACTAACACTGCTGGTTTAAAAGGATTTGACTTCTTCACCAGACAATATGGCGATCTTAGAAGATGCTCATTCGAAATGATAACAAGATCATCACAGATGATAACTATATCATCACAATGTTTCGGATATAGGATAGGATTGTTTATTTCCGTACGTTATATGCGTACATCATGGCACGAGTTACACAAGTATAAAATTTGCATATATGTATTTAGCTTTTTATTTAAATTGTTCCTCTAATCCCTTTTACTATGCAAAAAATACATCTTTACAAAACTTATGTATCTTCTGCATTGCTGTGTACTGTGTAAGATATATATTGACAAATTGCATAGTTCCTGTGTCGCAAGAGCAGTGTATAGGTATTTAACCTACTTACCCTTAGGCATTGAGAAAGACGGCTCCGTCGTCCCCGCGTTCGAGGTCGTCCGCGAGCCCGCTGCTCCGACCTACGTGATGATGCGCAAGTCCAGCGCTTCCTCGTCCACTCCGCCTCCTGCGTCGAGCCGACGATCCACAAAAGGCTCTTTTCAGAGCCAACCAGACAGCCACCCGACGACCCCTAGCCAGCCTACGGATCCCGCTGCCTCTTCTACACTGATCACCGCTTTGCCCACTGGACTCCGCACCTCCGTGCCTGCTCCTCGCACGCCGACTCCGGATGCGCGTCAGCCGCTGACCGGCGGGGCATCCGCTGCGACAGAAGCGTACGAGAGTGATATTCTCACTCTCGCCCAGCTAAATTTAGCTGGGGCTCTGTTGCAGGGGATGCTTCGTTGGATGGCGCTGTTCCTGCGCGTCCAGGAAGCCGCAGCTGAGGGCAAACTACCTTCCGCGACAAACGCCGTCACGCTCGCAAGCGCTGCCCGCGGCAAGCTCGCGCCGCCCGCATATTCCGACGTGCCGACTAGCCCGCTCGGTCAAGCGCTGCGCCGCAAGCGCAGCGAACCCGAATCAGGGCCCGCGGCAGATCGCGCGACATAGCCACCGTCACCAGACAGCCAGCCGCCGCAGGCGAAGAAGACCTGCACCGAGAAGCCTGTGCAACCCACATCGTTGCACACTACAACCACGAAGCCAGCGAAGCAGGCGTCCGCACCTACGCCTGCCCCGCTCCGCCGCGAAGGACTGCCCGTGAGCAGCCCTCGTATGCGTCGATCGCTGCGCCATCTGCGAGCGATCCGCAACCGAAACCGGTCCGCCCGCAGAACCCTAAAAGCGACAGTGCTGCCACCGCATCCGCGGCAACACAGTCGACGCTCGCTTCACCCGACGAGAAGGGCTCGCGATTTCCGTCGATTGTCGTCGAGAACCTGCCCAACTGGGCCGAGCAACTCCGACAGTTGGCGAACAGGTTGGGATGCGACCCCAACGTTCGCGCACACGGGAACAGAGTGAGATTCTTCCCTCATGATGCCGAAGAATACCGCGTAACGCAAGATTTCCTGTAAAGACAAGAAGGGCTGAGCTGGTTCTCCTGCTCACCTCACTCTCAACAAAGCCAGAAGGTAGCCATTCGCGGCCTACCAAATGGGACCGACCTACAGACGATTGTTGGAGCCTTGCAAGAAAAGGGCTTCACAGTCGAATTTGCACGCCAAATAAATGGACGTAGGTGTTAGTTCGGAACGCGAAATGATTACGCAAAGCAAGTTAGAAACGCACTGACTTTATTCGTTACATGTGTGACGTTTTAAAGGTGGCGCAGCCACTATTTACTTATAGATACATATACAACAATCTCTCCCTCCTAATTTACAATTACTTAAAAATATTTCCTATAGTCTACAATTGGTCTACGGCGCCAAGAGCGCCCAGGTGCACTTTCTTGAGCTCCTGAATCCAGCTCAGATTGGGGTGTACAAAACCGGGGACTGTGTGGATCGACTGAATTTGGGTCTATGATGCGTGAAGGAGGTGTCAGTTCTGGGCTTGTTCCGACACCGGACAATCTACGTTCTGGAATCACTTCCACTCCAGTGCTTATGTCATCCATTTGGGACAACTTTTCAGTTGTATTAACGGGTGTGAGTGATGTGTCTGTAGTTGTTGTGATGTTTTTCTCTGGTTGCTCTTTTTGACTAGCAATATCCAAAATGGAATTCTCTATCCGTGGATATAGTTGATTCCTATGTCTTCGTATTTCTTTAACCTGCTGTGGTATTTTTATTTCATAGACTACTTTACCAATTTTTCGTATAACAACACCTTTTACCCAACTGTAATTTTGTTTATTAACATATTGTTTAACCCACACTTTTTCACCGGGTACGAAGGTCCTCTTAGGCCGACCCCCATAGGCTTTTGTCTGCACAAACTTTTTTTTCTTTATTAGAGATGACAGTTGTGACGGTGAGGGCGATGTTTCTGCTGTGAGTAAATCTAAACGGGTACGTAACGGTTTTCCGAACACTAGTTGAGCGGGTGAGTGTTCAGTCGTACTGTTTTTAGAATTTCTGTAATCAAATAGAAATTTGGACAGTCGTATTTGTATTTCATCTACCTTACAACCGGAAAGAAAAATACTTTTTAACCCTCGTTTCACTATTTTTACAAAAGACTCTGCCTGACCATTGCTTGATGGATGATATACAGGTGTAAATAACTGCTTGATTTCGTTAAGCAAACAAAAGTTTTTAAATTCGTGTGAGGTAAATGAAGTTCCATTGTCACTAACTAAGACCTTTGGTATGCCAAATCGGGACATAAAGTCGCATAACCTTACTATGACAGCTTTTGTAGAAGTGTTGTTATTCATATCATAACATTCAACCCACTTTGAGTATGCGTCAACTATAATCAGATACATTCTATTATGCATAGGACCGAAAAAATCGACATGAATTCTATGGAATGCCGATTCCGGGTGTGGCCAAGGTGCCAGGTTCGTACGTGCCGGCGCTGGTCTGAGTTGCACACATATCGAACAAGAACCTACTAAGGTCTCTAATTCGCGATCTATACCCGGGAACCAAACCCGAGCACGAGCTTCTGACTTCATTTTAACGATACCGAAATGTGAACTGTGTAGCTCGTTTAATATCCGACTACGCAATTTTGTTGGAATTATGACCTTATGTCCGCGCATTAGAATACCATTTTCTAAAGCAATATGATTACGGCATAAATAATACGGTTTAAGTGTTAAATCAGACACTTTCCGCGGCCACCCGTTTCTCACGTAATTAGCTATTATACTCAATAAAGGATCGTTCGTCGTTTCGCGCTGCAGCTCTCGCAACGTTACTGGCAGACACCCTTCCACTGCAAAGTTTATGTATGCGGCCGGCTCCGCACGCGCCCGCGCCTCTCTTTCCTCTCGCCCCGAATGTGATATAGCTCGCGATAAGAAATCTGCCGTGTTCGCTGTACTACTTATATATTCTATTGTATAATTATAAGCGCTTAAAAAGAGCGCGTAGCGTTGTAATCTATTAGCAGTGATTTCTGGTATTCCGCGATTACTACCGAATATTGTAGTTAAGGGCTTGTGATCTGTGCGTAATATGAAAGGGTCGGATCTACCATATAGAAATTGATGGAATTTCTTTACCCCGAATATTATAGCTGTAGCTTCTTTTTGTATTTGAGAGTATTTTTTCTCTGCAGAAGTTAGCGAACGCGATGCATATGAAACAGGTCTTTCTGCGCCGTAACTATCTATTTGTGACAGTATTGCTCCTAACCCGACCGGAGATGCATCGACCGTTAAAATAGTTTTTGCATTACAGTCGAAATGTGCTAGAACTGCGTCCGACGCCAAGCATTTTTTAATTAATTTAAAAGACCTGTCGTGCTCGTCACTCCAATGCCATTTAATACCTTTTTGTAATAGCTGATGTAAGGGGTTTAATATGGTCGAAACGTTAGCAACAAAATTCCGGTAATAATTAATAAGTCCTAAAAACGACTGAAGTTCATTAATATTTTTTGGCACAGAAGCTTGTAAAATTGCTTCTACCTTCTCCGGGTTTTTTCTTATACCGTTTTTATCAATGAGGAACCCTAAGTATGCTATTTCTTTCTGGAAAAATGCGCACTTATCCTTCTGCAGTACTAACCCTGCGTCCTGAAGACGGCGTAATACTTCCTTTAATTTCAATTCATGCAGAGTTCTATTTTTGTCTGTTATTATTAAATCGTCTAAATAACAAAATACCCCGTCCATACCGCCTATAATCGATTCCATAGCTCGTTGAAAAATAGCGGGTGCGCTTGATAATCCAAATACTAAACGAGTATAATTAAAGAGTCCGCGCGGGGTGTTTATACATGTTAATTCTTGTGATCTTTTATTAATCATAAATTGGTTATAAGCCATAGAAAGATCTAATTTGCTATATTCTTCTCCGTTATGGAGTTTAGTAAATAGCTCTTGAACCGACGGTAGCGGGTATTTTTCTACGAGCAGTTGTTTATTGATTGTTGTTGAATAATCTGCACAAATACGTACACTTCCGTCGTTTTTTAAAACGGGAACTATAGGTGACGCATACTCTGAATACTGGACCGGTTTTAATATGCCTAACGAAACCAATCGGTCTAATTCTTTATTTATTTTATCTTTTAAAGCAAAAGGGACCGGGCGTGCTTTCAAAAATTTTGGTTTAGCGTCGTCTTTTAACGGTAAATCGATTTCAAACTTTTTGAAACATCCTAACTCATTCGAAAAAAGTTTTGGGAATAATTTACTAAGATCATTTACCGTATTAGCGCTGGACTTACAATATTTAATGTTCGACACTAATCGTAATTGAAACTCGCGCATAAAATCGCGGCCCAGTAGGGGTGGCCCACCGTCTCGTATAACATAAACAGTTAATGTTGAAGAATGATTTAAGTACTCGACCGTTAACCTCAACACTCCGAGTACTGTCATTTTACCACCATCATATGAAAACAATTTCTTTGGAGAAGATAACAACGGAAGTACATGAAACATCTTTTTGTAAGTTTGCTCTGAAATAACCGATACGGGGGAGCCGCTATCTATTTCACAGCGCAACAACCGACCCTGTATAGACACGATTTCATATAACGGCTCTTCATTATGACAAAATATATTATATAAAATCTCACCGTCATCGCTCTCGTCATCACCACTATCATCCTGGAGGAATTTCACCTTTTTTACAGGACACTTTTTTTTTAAATGGCCTTTTTGATGACACTTTTTACACTTGTAATTCTTAAAACGGCATTCACTTGCTTTGTGATTAGTATACCCGCACACTTCACATTCCTTATTTTTAGTGTGGCCCACGTTCTTCCCTCCTTGTTGATGGAATTTAAAAACGCCTTCTTGACCCACCGTTACTGTAACAGGAACAGCTGCCGCGCTGGACCGTGCACATCGCACATATTCAGCCAAATCCACGGCCTTGTTAAGTGTCAGATCCTTGACATCCAATGAGAACAGCTTCTCCCTTTCCATTCCTGGTAACATACCCATTACAAATTTATCTAGTAATGAATCTTCGAGATTTTTAAAACCGCAAAACGCTGCTAGTCCCCGCAGTCGGGCCGCCCACTGTGAGGGTGTTTCGTCCACTTGTTGAACTGCGGCGTAAAAATTATGTCTTTCGACAAAACCACAACGATTCGGTGTAAAATGGTCGTCCAGGATTTGCAGTATACTCTCGTACGACCTTGAGGTTACCTCTTCTGGAAGTGATAGGTTACTCGCCAGCTGGTAACTTCTCTCTGTGAGTGCGCTCAGAAGAATCGCCCTTCTTTTTATGCCAGCTTTATCCGTTTCTTCATTGATGCTGTTAGCTAAAAACCATTGTTCTAGCCTGCATTTATATATCTTCCAATCTTGCGATTGATAGTCAAAATTAGACAAATTCCCAATTGTCGATGTAGATCCGAACATTTTTTCTTCGTGGGTAGTTTCGTCGCCAGTGTTAGTTCGGAACGCGAAATGATTACGCAAAGCAAGTTAGAAACGCACTGACTTTATTCGTTACATGTGTGACGTTTTAAAGGTGGCGCAGCCACTATTTACTTATAGATACATATACAACAGTAGGGGAAGACTGGATGCATCTTTCATGTAGTCCTCAAGAAAACCCCCGGGCTCACCCCCGCGATATATGAAGTCACCAATTTATTACTGATGCCTGTTCAAATTGAAGCATGGAGAGGGAAGAACACCCCGCTCGTCAATGTGACCGCCCACGAGATGTACCGGCGACCTGCGCGAACTGCGGGGGCGCCCACACTGCGAACGACAGAAATCGATGCCCGATTTTCAAGAAAGAGCTACGAAATCGTCGGGCTGGGACTATTGCCCGGCTGAGCAAACCCAAACAACCCTCGAGGGATGCTAGACCGACCCAGGTCGCGGTAGAGGAGACGGCAGAAGAGAGCCTTATGGCCCCTGCCAACCCCCCTCCCCGCCCCCCGAAAGGTAGAAAACCTAGATCAAAGAAGAAACGCCAAACTGAAGGTGAAGCTCAGCTCGTAGAGCTGGAAACAAGACTAGCCCTATACAAGGAAGAACGCGACCACAAAATGGAAGACGCCTCCCCGGAAGAAGCCCTGAGAATCAAGGCGGAGTACAGGGAAAAAGCGAAGGATGCCATGCGCTGCTTCACCGAAAGTACCAAACACCTGATCTGAGCAATAGACGAGACGCACCTACGGGCAGAGATCCCCCTGGAGCGAGCGAGAAGTATCCGACGGAAGTGAGAACCGTGCTGTCGCGAAAATCTATCCTTAAGGCTGGAAGAGTAAAATGCGTTAGTTTTCGTAAATTAGATGTAGCAGTTAGACAATCTATGCATTCTATTGATTTGTAGAACAGTCACGTCAGAAGTACAAAATCACAGCAGATACTACTAACGAATTTGGACGGTTAAAATAACTAATCGTCAGGGATATTTTGCATAATCTAGTCAAGTGTTATAGCTTTATGTAAGTCTACATTTCGGTCATTACGTACCCTACCATTTTACGAATTAAATGATGAAGGATATATGATGCCATCAAAGAGGCAAATACAGCAAAGTTATAGAGAAGTATAAGCCAGACATACGTTATATGGAACAAACAGCTTAGGTTAAACCGTTATTCTATTATCCATGCATACAAAGTAATGCAAGCGACGCGGGACTACAGCATTCTTATCTTGAACTTTTCGAGTATGCACCTCAAAATAACTCAAGCAAACGGAAAAATTCAAGTAGCCCGGGCCCAGGGCTTCCTTGTTTCATCTAGGTGTATGCAATTCAAAATTTCGTGAGTAATCCAGGACGACACTAAGAAATGTATAACTTTGTTAAACAACAAAACAAGAGGTAACAATCATTCGTAGTTACTCATCGAACCATGCTTAGTATTCTATCGTCAGTCGCGACGTTTGCACGGGAGGACGCTCTAAATACTTCATTAACCCACTTTACTGCCCCACCGAAGTCCTTTCACCCCATGACGTTGATTCGATAATCAACTATATTATTGGCGACCTATATATTTTCAGTTCATCGGGAAATAAAAGAAAACTTTTTTATACCACAGATGATATATTTTAGATACATTTTATCAAGAAATTCTCATTTTTAAAGGATTGCGAAGAAAAAATAATAGGTAATACGTAGGTATACAAAATAATACCTGCTACAATAGATTATAAACAATCACTATTTTTAATGTTCAATGTAATCAAGTGTTTATCTCATCAGAAACCGAATTATTAATTACTGATTAATTTATTACTATTATAAGTTGATCCTACTAGAACAATAAGCATCATTTCGTAGTATAATAAAAAAATAATTGAAAACTTAAAACGTACCAATTTTATCACAATATATCACGAAACATTATTTAGGGTAAATAGATTATAACTGCTTCTCTCGAAGCGTCCAATTCCAAATGCAAAGAGAGACTCCTCTTGTTTACAATCAATGACAATTTAATCGAATCTAGAAAATAGGCAATACGATATATTTGCTTTGTTATTTTTTAATTTAACTTCTGTCAGCAAATCGAAACAACAAAATGTAGCCTTACTCTTCTAAACTGGACACCAAATAGATTATAGTTTTGGCTTGATCTAATTTCGAAAAATGTACTTAAATTTGTTAATTTTTCATTCTATTTTTATTACTCAGAAGCTATAAAAGAATGCGTAATATTCTTATGGTTTCTTCTGATATATTAATGATGTGGGTGTATGTTTGATTGTGATGACATAATCTATAACTAACTACCTTTTTATCCGCGACTTTACTTACATTAATGTAGATTTGATATATCTCTCAGGATAATATTTATTTATAAATAAAAGTAATTCTATTAACTATAACTAAAATGTGTACAAAATGTTACAATCGGTTGAGTTGATACAACGTACAAATGTTACAAACAAATGAACTCATACTCACTCTATCAAAAGTTATTGTAATTTTAATGACGACTCAGCGTAAGAACGAGAAAAAAGTAGATAAGTAAATGGACTTAATACATATAGATGACTTTATTATTTACTGTTTTTTACATAAGTTTCCATGCAGACGAAGTCGCGAGTACATCTAGTAACATTATATAGCTAGAACTTTCGTGCTTTTAATATATTATATCGTGTATATGAGGCCATTCAAGTATTACGCAGAATTTTTGTAATTTCTGACTGCCCCCTCCCTCTGGTTAGCAAAAGTAAGCAATGTTCTTAACCCTCCCCCATAATTACATAAACATTAATTTAAGTATATTCCAATCTGTTCCAATTCAGTAAATAAATATTGCTGACGTAATCACCAGCAGACCCCCAACCCCTATACCATCAAAAATAAGCAAATCAAGGACCCCCTTCCGTCCATCAGTGCTTACGTAATACTTGAATGACCACTAAAGTGTATTAGTATATTAGTCAAGAATTGTAAAGAAGATCACGAGCTATTTCTTACTAAACCACGTAATGTTGGATTAGGATGTTAATTTGATCAAATATCTAACAAATAAGGAAGGTCCTAAACAAACAGTAGTAGTATGTACGAACTAGAAGCTGCCAACTAATACGTAAACACTATTTGTAGGCTCTTTTGAATCTAAGGTATTATCATTTGCACTTTCTGCATTACAAGTTGCTATATTTTAAATATATATGTGCATGGAAGCGTGAGCGAAGGTTGTCGGATTATTGGCCGTATCGGACTATTAAAGTGCCGAATTAGTAGAAATATATATCGTACTTAATTACACATTAATTATTAGCTTTTTTATATATATCGTAGGAGGCAAACGAACAGGTGGGTTACCTGATGTTAAGCGATCACCACTGTCCATAAACAGTTGCAAAACCAAGGGAGTCGCAAGTGTGTTGCCAGCCTGTGTTGGGGAGGATGCGAATGGAGGGTAGAAAGAGAAAAGGAGAGGGGAATGTGAGTAGAGGTGGGCCTCCGGCTCTATTACTGATCGCACGAAACGCAACAATGCAAGCACTGTTACTTCTCGTCGGTTTTCTGTGAAAGGATGGTCCGAATGAACCGACCCATTCATGCTGAAACCAGTAATAACTGCAGCGTGGCTCTACTTGTCAAAATACATATAATAAGGTCGGTGATATGAAAAAAACTGGCTCCAATTTTTTTTATTGACTGAAGTTCGCCAATAGTTATTAAACAAAAAAAAGGTGATTTACAAATATACATACACTAGTGCTCACCGATTTTTTTTTTTCATTTTTGTTGGCTTCGCAGAGAGATTATATGGAATCGGCAATATAAAGGGAGAGAGAGGTGATCGCAATTTGATAGAATTCTCTACTCATTCCCTTGACGTGTTGCATAAGCATAATATAAAAGTCGCCAAGATTTCAGTAATGAGTTAGTGAGTCGTGGTAATTTCAAAGTCCGTTAAATGTCCTAAAATTAGCAATCACATGCCTGACAAAATTATCTAACGATCTGATAGACCCATTCTCCATCAAGTCTAAAACAAAAAAACCGATAGACTAACATAGGAGAAAGATGTTCTTAACAGTTTTACCACTGCCGATTTATATATAGAAGATTCTAAAGGAACCTATGCAGGCTCAAGCAGTCGTGTATCACAGCAACCAGTGGATCTATTGTGATCGCCTCGCATTGTTAAATCTCACTGCCTTTATGTACTATGAGATTTTTTGGTCCGACGCCACTGTACTTTATCCGAGAGCGGTACGTGCTTGTACAGTATCCGGTTGCGTTTCAGCTTCAATGGACAACTTTCACATAAGAGGTGCTTTAATATCACAAATGCTTCAATATTTTGTATCTTGGAATATACGGAGCATATAATTTTATTTAAGGAAATATGTCTGTTTTTATATTTATTTTAACATTTTTAAGGCAATTTAGATTTCCAAATATTAGGATATCAGGAACTGAGAGAAATTCAAAATAAAATCCCACCTAATATGTATCTTGTAGTGTTCTTAATATTCGCTGCTTAAGCGGAATAAGCGTGGCAATCATAATTACCGTTATATAGAGTTTACGTGTAATTTTGTAGTAAAACGAATATTATAAGTAGTTTTATACTATTATATACTATATTTTCAATACATAAAAATAAAGATCAATTGCCAAATGTATGTAAAGTTTGGTGAAGTTATAACGGCCAGACAGGCTAACAATGTAGTAAATTCGGAAAATAAAATGTAAACGCAACATTTTAGAATAGCTGCACTTATTTTTAGCTAATTCTTGTTTTTTTATTGTCAGGTCAAGTTTTATACGAAAGGATATATTCGGAAATACCATATACCTATACGGAAAAGGAAATAATTTAGATTTAAAAAACATACAAAATGCGACTAGGTACTAAGTATGGCAAGCACAGTACAATCCAAAAACAATACCCGATTAGGCCTCCCACGGCAGCGGCTCAAGCCTAGGTTCGATCCCCCGGTAGGGAGCCCTTGAGTGTGTTGCTTGCGCGATACGGTGACACACCAATATACATCACTGCTATAACACTACACGATTACCCCCACACACGTGCACGCCTACACGCTACACATTTTGGTGGAAGGGTTTACTTTTTTTCCCTTATCGAACTGAAAAAACTCTCAATTTTTCGATAAAAAATATATGGAGGAGTTGTTGAGGCGTATATGCTTGGTACACATATACGTTTCAACAACTCAAACATATATGAATAGCTAGCTAGGTTAGCTAAGATAGGTCGCGATTTTGCATGCAACGGGCAACAGCCAAGCCGAGGTGTGTCGTGCACCCTTGAGCTGGTTGGCAATATAAAATCGGCTGAGTGCCTTAAGCGCTCGCCTTAGTGGTCCGGTGAAGCTGTTAAGACCTTGCTAGGTCAATAGCGTAGTCAGTTCGAGAAAAAAAATCGAAAAACAATGGCGACCACCGAGAGACACTAAAAAATAATACAAGATAAAAAGTCAAATTAGAATGTCGTTTCCACGCTAACAATACGCTTAACAACCTATTGTTAAGCATATTGTTAGCGTAATTATTTATTCCAAAGACCTATCTTTGTATTGAAAATTCATGATAGAAGATTATAACTCTTGTATACTACGAAACATTTCGGCACCCTCTTCCGGTTACTCAACTTGCGCTTTATTGCTTATCATTCCGATTCAATGTAAATGTTATTCTGTGGCAAACCATGAAATCGAGTAAGCCTCATCTTTACATTGGAAAATTCACTGTTTCCATTATATGAAAATTCTACTTGTACAATAGAACCTCTATAGGTTGAACATTAGAGCGACGCCAAAAAATCGATTTTTCGACTTAAGCGGAATTTGTAGGAAAGAGCTGAAACTAAAATTAAAATGAATTGTTACTAATTTAGAGTTAGCGAATTTCAAAATCGGTAACTTATTTTTCTTCGAGCTAGACATATACATAATTAGTTTTAAATCATTGAGTTAGTACGTTGTATAATTAAATATTGATAATGTTCGAAATAGAGAGATACAATTTATTTTTTCAAGCTATGGAGTGGAAATATGTACCGAAACAACTTGTATTTACTGATTATTTTGTTTTACAGCGGGTTGAAATTTCGTGTAATGGAGGTTTTCGACTAAAGGAGTTTTTACGGAACTAAAAATAAGCATGTTATGTTTCGTTACAGGGCGTTTTTTCGTCTATTATATTTGATACAAAAGAAAAGCTGAAAACGTTCAGATAACAAAATAAGCCGATTATTTACGTGTTATTGTTTACAATGTTTATTAGCATTTAATTTTAAGACAAATGGGCAACGTGTGAAAAATTTAAATACATACCGTAATTATTCTAGAAAATTAGATAAACATTCAACTATTACTTCAAAAAAGTCTGATCACAAAGAAGTATATCACCCTTATTTACATTGACATTATTTCAATTTAAATATTCTCTAACACTCGTTTAAGTTGACAGTTCTTATTATGAGTTATTGAAACATATATGTACCAAGCATAAATATCTCAAACAACTCTTATATGTATTTTGTGTCGGATAATTTTTTCTAAACGATTTCAGTTCCATAAGGGAAAAACAAAAATAAAACCACTTTTATGTGTAAGCATGTGTGCATGCACGTGTGTGGAGGTGATATGTGTAATGTTGTTGCAGTGATATAAGATTTTGTGTCACTGTATCGCGCGGGCACCGTACTCAAGAACTACACGCCGGGGGAACGGAACTAGGCCTGAGCCACTGCCAAGGGAGGTCTAGTCTGGTGTGCGGGAGCGACATTTACCCCCTGACCACGGCGGCGTGATCTGTGGTTACGCGTTCGTGGATGTGAACACTTTACTGGTGTAATTTCGCTTTCAGCACAGTTCACGTCTTAGGACATCTCCGAACATTGGCAATATAAAATTCAATACATTGGCGTGATAGATTTTCCCAGGCCGATTAATATTCTGTATACTAATAAATAATTTACTATATTATGAGCAAAATAAGATCTATATTATAGTTTGGTGAAGCTGTGAAGACCATTCCAGGTCAACAGGGATTTATTTGATTGTAATTGTATGTGGTAGAGCCACGATGGAGCTATTACTGGTTTCAGCTATATAAGGTACTCTGTGTTTTTGCGTGAATGGGTCGGCTCGTCCGTAGTAGTAGGTACCACCCGACCCACAGAAACACAGACGTAAAGTAACAGTGCTTGCATAGCTGCGTTTCGTTTGCTCAGTGAGAGCGCTGGAGATCCCCCCCCCCCCCCCCCCTCTTCTTCCAGGCTCGCAACACACTTGTAACTCTCCTGGAGTTGCTAGTGTCTATGGACAGCGGTGATCACTTAACATCAGGTGACAACCCAGTTCGTTTACCACCTATTACGATGTAAAAAAAACCTTATTTCTCAACGCTTATTTGATACACATATATGTTTCAACAGTTCATATATGTATGAATGGTTAGCCTTAGCTCAGACAGATCGCGAATTGGATGAAACAGGCAACAGCCAAGCCGAGGTATGACGTGCACCCTTGAGCTAGTTGCCTAAATAAAATCGACCGAGTGCCCTAAGCGCTCGCCTTAGTAGTCCCATGAAGCTGTTAAGACTTTGCCAGCTCAATAGCGTAGTCAGCTCAGGAAAAAAAAATCAACGCTCATAGAAGTTCTAAATCTATTTATTGTTTAGTTTGCATATCATAAAACAAAGCGGACTTCTTGTGTTTCTAGTTAAATGAGACATCTTTTTTTAAACAAATGACGAATTATGTTAATGATATTATAATTATGATGTACTGGGTGTTGTTATATACTTCTGATGTTTATGTAATGCAGTAATCAAGCATCCCCCAACAGTACCTTCTTACAATACCCGTAATAAATCTACATAAAGCGTACTTCTCTCTATAAAATTACAGGAACATTTCCTAAATAATAACACGTTGGGTAATATTTTATAATGTACACAATATGAAATGACGCTGCATAGAAATTTATATTAATTACAGTTGATAATTTGCTTTTGTGGAATAATAAATAGTTACTAGCGAACCAGTGATCAAAAAGTGACCCTAGTAAAGGGTACAAAGAATTTTTTCATATGTTAATATATCTATATTGACTTTATTAAATTGTAACAATGGTTCACTATATCAGACCAATGTACAAATATTGTTGATTGTAGATGTAAAGTATAACGAATAGAGTCTTGTAAATAGAAGCTTGGATTTGTCAATGGTATTGCGTAGATCAAATCATTTCCCAATTTTTTTTATTGATGACACTAAAAATTTGTCAGTGCCTACTAAACGTACTAAACGTATGTGCTTAGTTATGTTCACACATATAAAGTTATGCTTCTAGAGCTTATAGAAAGACATTAAATACAATGATCAACGTTTTAGTAACAAAATTATAATAACTTAAAAAACTTTCAAATTAATTTCCATATATCTGTACTTAGAATCAAGTAAGATTTACAAGAATTAGAATACACTATTCATCGAATAATATTTTATAATGTATACAAAAAAAAAAGAATACACCACGACACTTAACCTCAAATCTATAAACTCACTTCAAAAGTTCATAGTCCTTATAAAAAATCACGGTTAACACGAATACTCGCAATAGTTTATTTAACTACCACATATATAATTTAAAATCCCATATTTCTATCCCTACTGATGTAAAACATTTATTGTAGATTCATGTACCAGTTTAAACATACAGTATTCTAGGATATAATACCTCATGGTCACATTTAATCTATAAACTGATAATATCACAAAGAGTATTAATAAACAACAAACAGAACCGAAAATAAAGTTTGTTCTAAAACTTTTAAAAGTATAAATACAGTCGTAATAAACGTAGGTGCAATGACCGGTGCCCAAAGTTGTAAGAGGCGATTCGGAGTTTATAACCTTCCATAAAACGGACAATAAACCCTTTTGTTTTGTGCATACCGTTCGCACGTTCCCTTTCAAATGAAAGTGAAATTACCCGACGATCATTCATACTGTACTTTGCATTTTTTTTCCTAGATAATTAGTTCAAATATTAAGCACCAATTTTGTTTTAATGATTTAGGACGAGAATTGAAAGCATACTATCCTCCATAAATATTACTACTGTCTAAACTTTCAGTCTGTATACCTATATATTAATACGTGAAGCAAAAAATTATACCCCTTTTTAACCTATTTCCCGTCAACGGGTGAACTTGAAATTTGGCACAGTTAAAGTTTATATTTTTTTTTATTGTAGCACGGCAAAATGACTGCGCTATGCCTGATGGTAAGCACAGTGCAATCCAAAAATAATAGAGACCACCGATTGACACATTATCCATCGCCGGTCGCCACTATCATGCCGGCCTGCAAAAAGCTGGATATGCACACGCTGATCCCGAAACGCGACCCGCAGGAGCGAATCACTATTACGGGCTTTTTCGCCATATACATGGTGGTTGCGACCCAGTCAGGCTGTAAAACCCTACCACCCCGCTTTCGCCATTGCCTCGTTCGTTATTCAGCAGGGTGCATGCACCACGAGCAGGTGAGGTTGGCTTGGGTGTCTCAAGTCTTATGATATTATTTGACACCCCTTACACCCCAAATATGGCGAAGAAGTGCAGAAAGCTGTTTATTTTATAGAAAATGCATTAGAAGTACGTTAAATTAATTAAAGTATGCACTCCTCACACTACTACTGGAATTTTACACAACATATTCACGTATGTGAATAAAAAAGACATTTTGACAGCCGTCAATAATTACGAACTTCAAAAAAAGTTGTGAAGGAGGTTGGTATGCTCGACTATACGAGTATTTATTTTTTAACTCTTACGTTCTAATTACCATTTTTCGTCCTACATTCAACAATGATATTATAAAATATAACTATTATTATAATCTTTATTATTTTTTATGGTGAACTCACTTCAGATGATGAATTAATAAAAAAATGAGCCAAATAATACTTTGTATAATCAATATAAGTATTTTGTTCATAAAGGTAATCCATGGTGTCGTGTAAAATTAATTGAAAATTGTGTCATGGGTTGCGATAAATTTCTTTATTTTTGTAAAGTTATGTTTGGATAAAATTTGAGCTTTACTACGTGGTTTTAGTTCCTAATTTATAATTAATTTTCATTTTCTTTAACACATAGATTTTTTTAATGATTATATAATAAAAATCATGGCAAATGGCAAATAACTGAGTGGCCATGATGAAAACCTTTTATTATAGAATATACCCATGGACAAAACAACTCTAATAAAGTTCAAACTTTAAAAAATCAATTAACTATGGTTGAATATCGACCACTGGTTGCCCACTGGTTTGAATAAATACCTTGACTATAAATATCAATTCTCACGAAATCTTGACAGACAAATGCCAACCAACATGATGTCGCATTTAGATGTCGATGTGTCTTTGGTTACGGCTACTATAAATATGGTTACCGACTTTTATGACATCATTATAAGAATGGCATATTAAAATAATATACCTTACCTTTTCTTTCACAGTAATAGTCTGAGGGCTTGGCCTTTATGAGAATCCTTATACTAAATGCCACCCCACTCACGTTCTAAGCGTATTGCTTTATACGCCCGCCCTTTTGCACCCTCTTTTGGCCGGCCTGACGTCATAAAAGGCAAATAAGTTGGCGCATTACATTATTAAAAAAATGTAAAACATATTTACTTCAACTCATATACATATCGCACCAAATTTTTCAATGTTTCCAAGACAAGTATATCTTTTCGAGCTACTTCTGAATATGAATATCAACGAACTTGATATATTTTTTCTTGCGACCTTTAAATATTAAAATTTCGACTTGAGATTTTCAGGATCTTTATCATTTTTCTTGTAGAAAAAAGTCAAATAATGAGAAAAATAATTTAAAAAAAATCGTTTTTAACGATTTTGGAAATTTTAAAAAATTTGGAGTGACCTCTTAAAATTTTTTTTTTGAGCTGTCTTTTGGAGAGGGCTCTTAAAACATCAAAAACTAACATATTTTCACCCGAGACTCAGAAAAAAAAAGTCGGTTTTTTTGGGCCACCCTAATATATATATGAGTAAGTATCTAACAACAGAAAATACCGTATCTAGGTCACAATATTAAAAGTTTAAAAAAGTTAATAGTAGATCTGACAGTTAAAAAAAATAAAATCATTAACATTAGATCATGCTTTTTTTTCTTTCTCGAACTGACTATGCTATTGGCCTTATCGGCCTTCACAGCTTCACCGGACTACTAAGGCGAGCTCTTAGGGCACTCAGCCGAAAATTAGATCATGCATCAAATAGAACTAAAGAAAATAAATTATATTAGAATGCCTATTCAATTATTTTCACTAGCATGTCCGGCGAACGTTATTCTATCCTGATAATAAAAAAACCTTGACAAATTATATATCTAAACTTCCTCATGAATCACTTTATCTACTGGTGAAAACCGCATGAATATCCATTCAGTAGTTTTTGTGTTTATCCCAAATAGACAGAGGCGGTACTCTGTTTTAGACTATGTAATGATGATTATATATTTTTACCTATACGCATATATGTTACATAAAAAAGTGTGTGTGTGTGTGTACTTATGTACACGCGGTACAAGTTATGCTTCTTTGGCGTAACAAGACAAAAATCTTTTCAAAAATTTTATCTTTCGCCTTATTCTACGTTTGTAGGAAAAACGACACTGACAATAGAAAAAAGGTATTTAATACATTGAAAGTTTTACAAGAAATATAAACAACAAATACAAAGAAACAAAATGTTGACTATAGCTAACTTCAGGGTGTCAGTTTTTCGTGACGGTGTGCGCGCGCATTGTAAAATTTACTCTAATCTTTTTTTTCTCACGCGCCAAAAAAGTATAACTTCAAAAATGATCAATACAATATATAATAAAGTTTATAGAACGAAGAAACTTACACTACCAGCTTTTGCTCACGGCTTTGCTCACTTTAATGTAGATTTGACCTCTCCCACCGAAACAGTACATTTTTTCTAGATGAAAGGTACCCAATGTCATCTTCTCTAACCCTGACAATATGTATAGTACAAAAATTCATAATCATTTCTCTGAATATCTATAACTCGATTGTTTTGCTTTGATTCCAACAATAGAACTATTTCTTTCTTTGTAATAGATTCTCATAATTTATATTACTTAAGCTATAATAAATGAATTGGCAGTGGAATTATTCTCTTTTATTTTGGAAACTCATTTCATAAAGTAAGTAGAATTATTATTTCCAACTAATACCTCAACAGTGTCGAGAAAAATTAATTTCATAAATCTCTCAGATTTCTCTTGAACAGTAAAGAAACCCTTCTTGTTAAAATATAATAATACAATGTAATAATAACGATTTATATTTACAATCACCTTCACAACAAAACATTCTAAGTCCAACCATGCATTTAAATTTTGTACAATATCTGGAAGATTTTTGCATCGTAACTTAAGGACGTTCTTGATGAGTTGCAGTGCACTCAGAATTATTAACGATGTAGATTTTACCAAGAATTTATTATTACCTCTGTATCTCGATGACTGGTATGAAGAGATGTTTAACTTGCTTAGAACCAATTTTAATTTCTTTGTATCAAGGATAAGAAGGGTTTTGCCTATATTATTCCGTTTATTTTTCTATTATTTTTTCTTTGTTACATTCATCTGGTTGATGTCTGAAAACGACGGTATAATTAGGAAATGTTAGGTTTTTTTACTTTATTTTTGACAATCAATCTTTCAGATTATTACTGCCATTATCGCGTAGTCAATAATCGATTCCTAATTAATCGATTTTTTTCCATTAATCACACATCCCTATTATAGTGTAGATACTAATAGATTACAGTCCTCGCCAAACTTATTGACCGTTCTGAATATAGTAGCGCAAGAGAAATGTATAAAATCGAGGTAACTTAAGGATAAATAAATGCTAATTTCATATTCCTACTAGCGGACCCGGCGGACGTTGTCCTAACGAAAAATCTAAAATTCAACTGTAGCACCTCCTACCGGGTCCAATTGTGAATCTGAACCATCTCAGAGCCACTGTGAAACACGCACACAAAATTTCATAAAAATCAGTCCAGCCGATTTTTTTTTCTATTCTGCAGACTCTTGGTCCGCACCTTTTTTGCTTACATGTAGTATTTTGTATACGTTAAAATCGTATCCGTGAGCATATATATATTTTTTATTAGTAATTTATTAAATAATAACTGTTCAATTATTATTAACCATTTTTGGTTTAATTACGTTATTGTTTTTATAGCGCTTCCATTTCCAGTCCAGCCGATTAGGACTCCTCCTACACATACCTAGTGACATACACACGTACAGAAGAAATTTATATATAGAGAAAACTAAAAACATTATAAATACATGACCACTTACCATTTCTTACCTCTTTGTTATACTTTTTTTTCTATTTGGCTTATGCCTTTAATCTAAAGAGTCTAGACAGCTTCAACAAGCTCGGCGAGAAAGAAGGCACTCAACCAAAATGGCAACTCATGAGTGGTAAAGTGGCAGATTGGTTAGTGACATAGCTCATCCAAATTCCAATTCACTGTGCAAAGTTCATACGTAGTAAGCAATAAGAATAACAATAACTAACTAGCCTCTGCTCGCGACTTCGTTCGCGTGGAGTAGTTACTTTGGGCTAATGCTAACACACAGCGGAAGCTCTCAAGAGGAAAAAAAAACGATTTTGAAACATTTGTCATTGGTGCTCCGCTCCTATAGGTCTTAGCGTGATATAGCCTATAGCCATCCTCGATAAATAAGCTATATAACAATGAAAGAAATTTTCAAATCGGACCAATAGTTACTGAAATTACTCCCTACAATGTCACAAACTCACAACGTCACAAACTTTATAAAATTAGTATAGATCAGTGTTTCCCAACATGGGGCCCACGGCCCACAGGGGGACAATTTAGAAATGGACTCGACACGACTTTAACCCTTTCGGTTTGGGTTATTTAAATGCAATGCTAGATATCGGTGACAAATTTAACAAAAAAGGCAAATTCTTAAAAAAATGCCCTAAATAATTATTGGGTATAATTTTGTTTGACGTTACCAAAATATCAACTGAGTAATCGTCAACTAAGATTTTCATTATATGTTTTGAAATTTTACTTACGATGTTTTGATAACAACTTCATAGTGATTTCTTCCTAAAACTTATCATTTATATTTCCTAAGTGAAAAAAACAATTTTAAAAGGTTTCAAAAGGTTAAAAATTAAGTATGGGGCATACAAATTTTTGAAATGTTAAGGTGGGGCATGGCCTAAAAAAGGTTGGGAAACGCTGGCATAGATATAGATATAGATTCCGTATTACCAAGTAAATCATATGGAGTTTTAAAATGAATATCATTCATTTTATATCCTAAAAGCTATTATGTCTTTAGATATGCAGGAATCGTGTAGCGTCTAGTTGTATAGTTCTCTTTTCTTTGGGATTACATTTTATAGAACAAGTTTTGCTTTAGTTATTCAGGCGTGGTAAAACTCCTCCGATATAACTCAGTTGAAGGTAACATGTGCTGAGAATCACAATCATATTTAACAAAATAGAAATTGTGATCCGGTACAAAATGATTAGCAAAGTTACGAACCTCAACTTTTGCACCAGTTGCAAAACTATTTATTAATGAAATGAATTTACAATAAATGTTTTGATTTTCAACTATGGCAAGGAGTTTTTGGCGGGATTTTTGTCTGTCATTTAGTGAATTTTATATTTTATTCATAATCTTGTGATATTTGACTCTATTATTTTGTAAATTTCGTGGTGTTTTAATGAAAAGATGAAAAATGTTTCAAAATCGGAATGTTTTTTCCTTTTGAGAGCTTCTGCTGCGTGTTAGTGTTAGCCCAAAGTATCTATACCACGCGAACGAAGTCGCGGGCAGAGGCTAGATATATATATTTTTTAATTTAAAAAATGTTTAAATTCGATACTTACTGGTATACAATAATTCTATTCAAAGTTGATAAATTCACCAAAAAAGTAAAAAAACACCAACATTTCTAATAAATTCAAGTTTAACCTTGACTAATATCTAAGTGTATAGATATATCAAAATGTTTCTAAAAAATGTTATTTCCTACAAGAATATTCTGCAAGATAAACCATTCAGAAGTTACAAAATTTAAAAAGTTGATTCTTTTTTTTAATTGGAAATGGAAACCGTAAAGAGAGAAACATATTAAATTAGAAGCGGTCGTTTTAGCACGTTAATTTTTTCGTTATACCGAACAATATTTTCAGAATACTTTAAAAAAACAAAGAATCGATTTTAATATGCAGCTACTTGACGACTTTAGGAATTTAATATTGTATTATTATTTATTACTTATGAATTCATTTTAGTAAAAAGAAGCTTCGGTAAACATATATATTTCATAAAAGTTATTTCAAAATAATCGATATAACAAAGGAAACATTGGAGAAATTACTGAACTACATTTCTAATATAGAGGGCTTAGTATAAAATATATTCGTTACTTGGAAAATACCTAAAGTTATTATACTCAATCTTATTAATCCCTACGTGCTGTGCACGATTTCTATTAAGTGGAAATACTTACGATGTTCCTTGAAATGTAATACCTAATTATGTAATATAATACTTTACCTTCTATAATATACCTGGTATAATTAATACACCGATTTATAAGTCTTGTGATTCTAGAAACTGTTCGATAATGCTATAACAGTCTAAAAAGGAAAACATATATGAAATAATTGTTAAGTATCGTATAAATAAAAAAGATCCAATGCAGTTCCAATCTTTCAGGGAGTTCCTTAGTCGCAAAGCCTAATATTAGTATCCTGGGGCTCGATATATTAAGCGACGTTAATTTTGGTGGTCATTTGGAAGGCAAAGCAAAACTAGCTTAAAAAAAGTTGGGTGTTCTTAATAGCTTTATAAGGCGCAAGTGCGTCCACACATGGAATACTGTTCTCACCTCTGGGCTGGAGCACCTCAATATCACCTACTTCCTCTTGACCGTATCCAATGTCGAGCGACTCGAATCATCGGCAACCAGATGCTTTCCTCAAGGCTCGACACTTTAGCGCTTCGTAGAGTACGTTGCGTCGCTATGCGTTCTCTACAGGATCTACCACGGAGAGTGCTCTAAAGAGCTGTTCGGACCGCTTTCTGCTGCTGAGTTCCGTTACACAACGACTCGTCATGGACTGAAATTCCACCAGTAACTTCTCGATGGTTGGAAGTCCTCCACTGTGCGTTTCCCACGTTCGTTTTCCTCACGTACGTCAGTTCTCTGAAACGAACTCCCAGCGGCAGTGTTCCTGGACTCTTAGAGTTTACAAACTTTCAAGAAACAAGCCTACTCCTTTCTTAAGGGCCGGCAACGCATCTGTGATTCTTCTCGTGTCGCAGGTGTCTATGGGCGGCGGGGATCACTTACCATCAGGTGACCCGCATGTTCCTTTGCCACCAATAGCATAAAAAAAATCCATTTTTGTATATTTCCTTCAAATATATGTATATTTTTGTAATTAACTGGTAAGATAATTAATCAGGTAATCGGATAGCAAATCACCATTTTTGAAGATCTACCCCAGAGGTTTCCATACTTGGATCGCTTTACCTTAGATCAATTTCAAAATTTAGCAGGTTACGGTGGAGCCCCTGCAGCTACATTTCTACCATATTCCTAAAACTCGACAAAAATGTGAAGATTAGATGTAACTATGAAAATTTGCGTTAACGTAAATCATCTAGATAAATGTCAACCAAGTTGATGCAAAATTGTAATCACACACATCACAAGTCACGTTTCATCCCTTTGCCGTCTGAACAAGCCTGAACGAGCGTTGCGAAAGGCGGCAGCGGCAGCGGTCTCGATACGTTGTACTGAATATGGCATGCAAGTTTTTACAAGTAACAGTAGCTGACTTTCTTTAAATATTATCTGCCTACATTAATAAGTGAATTCAAGCCAACATTTTAGTTATTCACTATCGAAAGCAGATAATTTTTCGTGGAATTACTTACGAATTGTGAACCCCCATCTTTTTGTTACGCTAACGTAAACCTCCATCGAATCTCCCGTGGACCATTGGAGGTTCGCCTGAACCAGGTTGGGAACTAATGATCTACACTATTGATAATTTCAAACGAGCAAAGCTTCTACTGCAAGTCAGTCTTATAAAGTACTAGCTTCTGCTTGTGACTTCGTCCGCGTGAAATGTCTTTGGGTTAACGAAAACGGAGCGGAAACTCTAAAAAAAAAGATTTTGAAACATTCTTCATTGTTGTTCCCTCCTATTTATCTTAGATTTATCCTCGATAAATGAACTATCTAACACTGAAAGAAATATGCAAATCGGAGCGGAACCTTACCTATTTCCATACAGAATTTGATTCCCTATTTCCTATTGTTATCTCAGGGGGTAAGGGTATGTTTAAAGGGTAAATCTTAAGGGTATGCATGAGGGTAAAACATTTACAAACTCTCAATGTCATAAGTATTTTTTTATATCGAATCTTTAGCCTAAAAATTTGGCTTCAAGCTTTTAGCCCTAAAAATGACGATACTTCCATACAACTTTACATCCTTCCTTTTAACCCTTTTTTCGCATTAAAAAGTAGGTCCCTTTTCAGGCTCGTAGACTATCTGTGTAATAAATTTCATTTAAGTTGGTTCAGTAACTATGGCGTGAAAGTGCAACAGACCGACAGACAGAGTTTCTTTCGCATTTATAAAGTTAATAAGGATTTTTTTTCAATTACAATTATATACAAACCCGTAAGTAGTTGCTAACCCTGTCATACAATGATTTAAATATCATTTCAGAATCTTATATTGACAATTTTATTATCTATACTAATATTATAAAGAGGTAAAGTTTGTGAGTTTGTGACGTGATGTTGTGACGTTGTAGGGGGTTATCTCAGGAACTACTGGTTCGATTTGAATTATTCTTTCAGTGTTATATAGCTCATTCATCGAGAATGGTTATAGGCTATATGATCACGCTAAAATCAATAGGAGTGGAACACAGATGTATTTTTTTTTTAAATCAGGATGTTTTTTCCTATTGAGAACGCGAACGAAGTCGTGGGCAGTAGCTAGTGTAAAATAATCGGCTTCTGTAAATAAGTTCTTTTAACAGTTTCACTTGCATTATGACAGCTATGAATTTGTATATCTAATACCTTTAAACGAGCAATTCTTGTATATTTGTATATATTCAGGAACTCAGAAACGGCGTCATCTATTTCCGTGAAACTTAGTATGTAGGTAGTTTCGGGGACGGTAAATCGATCTAGCTAGATTTTATTTATAGAAAACTTGTTTAACTTACTTCTCAGGCAATGAAAAGATATAGCTAGAATATAAACGTAAATTTCGCCGTCGCTATCAAAACAAAAATAGCTCAGATGGAAATCGGTTGCTTTGAAAATCTGTGTAACCCCAGTTTGAATCCGAGTGACAGCAGAAAAGATATATTTCTTTAATTTTTTTTTTTTTGTGAAAAAATGTAAATTTTATGAGACAAATCTAACAGTTTATTTTAATTTAAAAATGTTTTTTAAAGAACCGAGCTAGGCTCGGTCGCCCAGGTACTAAAATTTTAAGAACAATGTGCAATAAATACTTCTAAATAGATGTAACATGTGAACTTGTTAGAAAAAATTGCGCCTTCTCTTTAGTTTCATATTATGATATTCTTATTATCAAATAGCTTGATAAAGATAACTATTCGTATTTAGTAATTACTTCTAAATAGCCTAAGAGAAATATCCTAATATACGGAATGCGTTGGTCTCCATTTAAAGTAGTAGGCATCAAACCTACGAACATAGTCTACTAAAGATTCGATTAAATAACATACTCGTACCTTCGTCTAGTCCCAACTACAATACTCGTAGAAATATGTAAATCAATACTAATATTATAAAGAGGTAAAGTTTGTGAGTTTGTGACGTTGTAGGTGGTAATCTCAGGAACTAATGGTTCGATTTGAAATATTTTTTCTGATTTATGTAGCTAAATTATCGAGAAAGGTTATAGGCTATATATGACTACGCTAGTACCAATAGGAGCTGAGCGCCAATGGAAAATGTTTCAAAATTGGGTTTTTTTCCCTCTTGAAAGCTTCCGCTGCATGTTAGCGTAAGACCAAAGTATCTATTACAATGCGGACATAGTCTCGGGCAGGGGCTAGTATAAAATAGAACACCCAAATTCTGTATTTAAAAACTTGTGCGATATTTTCTACAATGTACTAATAAAAATGATATTTTTCATTTGTTAACTGAAAACTGACTTGAATTAAACAAAAGAAACAAGCAGAATCCATAAAAATAATCCGGTGTCAGCCGAAAACATACTGAAGTAACTGCCCCTTGACGTACTGTAAATCTGTAGGAAACCGTGTCTGTATGTCGTGTCTACCCACATCAGACCTATATTTACCTACAAGAGTATACTATTATTATTATTAGGTTCTACCTTTTCCCAAATAACACCACACAATTCGCGTTTTATTCGCTTGTAGCCAAATTGAGTTTCGGGTTGACTGGCTCCTATAAAATGCTAAAACATTTTTATCATATACGTATTTCAGACCCTCGGATATCAGTTTCGAAATACACTACAGTAAAAAGATATATACATTTCAAAGAACTTCCTTTTTAGGCGTATATAAAATGCATTTATTTATTGATATACTAGCGGGCCCGGCGGACGTTGTCCTGTCCTGATAATTGAAAAGTGTGTGTGTGTACCTATGTACGCGCGTTAGAAGTTATACTTCTTTGGCGTAACAAGATTATATCAGACATCTTATAGACATATCTTTATATTAATAAGTAAAGTAAAAACTTTGTGCCCCTTTTTAAGGTAATTCTGTGAACGTATGAACTTGAAATTTGGCATAGTCAAAGTTTATATGGCGGAGAAGAGCAGAAAGCTGTTTATTTTATATAAGATGCATTAGAAGTACATTATATTAATTAAAATATGCATTACTCACACTACTGCTTGAATTTTACACAACATATACATGTAAGTAAAAAAGACATTTTGACAGCCGCCAATAACCGACTTTAAAAAAGGTTGCGAAGGTGGTTGTATGGCGACTGTATGTATTTTTTTACTCTTACGTTCCAATTACCCTTTTTCATCCTACATTCAACAATGATATTATAACATATAATATATTATTATGATATTTATAACATGACTTACGTTCCACACCTTACATGCTCTTTAAATTTAACAGGTCAAATTACAGGTTAATTTTACGATAATATCATAAGTTTAACATTTCGGATGTAAAAATTTTTAGGTACTTTTATTTCATGTCACTTGGCTTCAAGTTGTCATAAGAGTTTACCGTCTGTTCTTTGTTTCAAATTTATAATTAATTTCGATTTTCATTTATACATAGTTTTGTTTATGTTTATATAATTAAAAGCAAATGAAAATTAACTGAGTAGCCATGATGAAAACCTTTAATTATAGGACTATACCCTTTGACAAAAGAACCCTAATAAAGTTCAAACTCTAAAATATGAATAAACTATGGTTGAATGTCGACCACTGGGCGCCCACTAGTTATTAATAATCTTGTGTTATTTGACTTTATAAGTATATTTTAATATTGGTGGTAATTTACGTAATATAGTTTGATTATTGTGCGTAAGTGAATTGGATGGAAAATAATAGAACCGGTCATGAATTCTGAGATGCCACAAAAACTCCCTGGAAAGTTTAAACAAGGTTTAAAATGATCGCAAGACACATAATATTATTACTTGACAATGGCGGTAATAATCTGGAAGATTGATTACCGATAAAAAAGCATATTAAGGTATTACTTAGATTATATAAAATTCTTAAGGCAGACAATACACAGCTTATATCAGTGGGACGATAGACATGCAATTTTGTACAGGAGTTCCTTATGTAACGTAGGTAAGCATTAATAAAGGATATATTCAGTTTGATATATTCATTAGCAACGTCTTTAGATCACCCGAATAATTAGAAACACAAAAGATGTTTAGCTATAATTGATTATGTGTAAATTAGTCCTGTGCAAACTTGTTTAATAATTAAACGGAGTTCTTGGAAAATTGACTATTACACCTCGGTGACTATTAACAAGTCACATAACACGTTTCTTCGCTTAGACGAGCTTCTATATATATTTATACATTCATATTCGGTAGTCTTATGATAGTAAATAATAAAATGATCATGATAATGCCGATAAAAACATAATACAATGCTATTATATCTCTTGGGTGGTAATGTTATAAAGCCGGTAGGTTTGTTTGGTTGAATGCTCTTATCTCAGGAACTACTGGTTGGATTTGAAAAATTCTTTCAGTGTTAGATAATTAATTTATCGAAGGAGGCTATAGGTGTATATCATCACATTAAAACTAATAGGGCGGAGAGAAGCTAGTTGGAATATAAATTCAATGCTCGGAATTCAGAAAAATAGTAGGGGAGAGTATAGGGTAATTGAGAACGGCGGATAATTTGGAGCAGTTAGATAGATAGTACATCTCCCCATACTACACGGTCGCGAACCTATTCTACGGCTGAATACAGAGCCATTCATTGCGTATGCGAAAGTGGGATTGAAAGGACGCACTAATTTTGTCACGGTAAGTCGAACAATTATTTTTGATATAATTTTTATCATCAGTTATAACACATGTAAGTATCATATTTGTGAGTTCAAAGGTACTGTGTTTTTGCTCATATCATACACACAATATTTGTTTTCAAATGCAACATAGATTGAAGGTAATAAAAAAAGCTTTTGAGAGTGGCGGAAATTTTTATGTATATTGACTGATTCGAGTAATTGGGAACGGCATTAGATGCGTAATTTGGAACTTTCCCAATTACCCCTTACCCTCCTAATTACCCATAGTACTGCTGGTATACAATCAATGTGTAAAAATATTTAAACTTTACAAATTATTTTAGATGCTTCGTAATTACATAAGTAAAATCGATCAAACGTCTTTCTTAATTACCTCATATCATTTCCATTTCCCCCACGGATGAGCTGGGGGTTAATTTCGCTCCCGCACACCCGATTAGGCCTTCCACGGCAGCGGCTCAAGCCTAGGTTCGATCCTTCGGTAGGGAGCCCTTGAGTGCGTTGCTTGCGCGATACGGTGACACACAAATATACATCACCGCTACAACACTACACGATCACCCCCACACACGTGCACGCCTGCACGCTTGCACATGAAAGTGCAAGGGTTCCCTTTTTTTTCCTTATCGAACTGAAAAACTCTCAATTTCCCGATAATAAATATATGGAGAAGTTGTTGAGGCGTGTATGCTTGGTACACATATACGTTTCAACAACTCATACATATATGAATAGTTAGCAAGGTTAGCTAAGATAGGTCGCGATTTTGCATGCAACAGGCAACAGCCAAGCCGAGGTATGCCGTACACCCTTGAGCTGCTTGCCAAAATAAAATCGGCTGAGTGCCTTGGGCGCTCGCCCGGTGAAGTCCGGTGAAGCTGTCAAGACCTTGCTGGGTCAATAGCGTAGTCATTTCGAAAAAAAAAAAAAAACCCACGGGATGATATCAATTATCCCCTAGGGTGTCGGGTAAACAGGAACGGCAGTGTTTTTTGTTTTAGTTTATATTTTTATTAAAACGTAAATTTAAAACAACGTTTTATGACTACTAAGTACATAGATAAGTAAAGTTCATGTAGCAATAAAATTTAATTAAGTTTATAACTTTTTTTCTATTATTCTTTAGCGTTTGAAGTTAAGTGTTCCCAATTCCTCCCTATCTGAAAATTATGCGTACATAAAGTGGAGTTTGGTTGTCTTGCCAATAAGATGGTTAAAGTATTTTAATTGGTCTTGATTTGTAAAAATAGCAATATTACAATTTAATTCGTTCAGTGTTGTATTGCCTGTAAAATCATTATAGGTTTTTCATTCTTGCAATATTTTTGAATACAATATTTTTGGACAAAATTCATTTATAACGACTTCAAAACATGTACCAACTTACTATATACAATGTTTACTTTAAACTTTAACGATATCGTAGATGATAAATGAATGAAATTAAATATACGATAAAGTTGCATATTTTAATAGGAACTCTAATCTGTAGGTACAAAAGATGAGCGCGCCATTTAAGTAACAGGGAACGACACAAAGGTACAAAGAAGCACTGTGACGTAGACTTTTCCGTTTTTTTATTTAACTCTAAAGTAGTCTTTTTGGCCAGTACTGACCGAGATCCTACTTTCCGCGACGTTCATTTTCATCTTTATTCGTATTTTACTTTATGGAAAGATACATTTAGGTTTAGTTACATGAAATATTAATTTTCCCAAACATTGGACGTCGAGTTTTTTTAATTATATGTATAAAGTGTAAACTGTATATTGAAAATTACTTATTACATTTATTAATTATAGATCATTAAGGAATTAATTAAGGAGAGTTTTTGGCGGGATCTTGGAATGCCATGTAGTGTTCTTTATATTTTATCCGTAGTCTTGTGTTATTTGGCTCTATATTGTCTAATATTGGTGATGCTTTACGTAATATAGTTTGGTTATTGTGCACAAGTGAAGTGGATCAGAAATAATACCATGGAGCATGGAATCTAACTTGCCACAAAAACTCCCTGGATAGTTCTAACAAGATGGCCACCATCTTGTTAGTTCAGTTAAATTATATCAAAAAACTTGTAATATGGTTATTCACTCGACAATGGCAGTAATAGTCTACTAGAAGACAGACTGCCAAAAATAAAATAGAAGAAGAATTAATTGAGAGATATATTCTACTTTTTTTTTTGTTATGTCATAGGAGGCAAACGAACATGCGAGTCACCTGGTGTTAAGTGATCACCGCCGTCCATAGACACTAACAAAGTACCAGGAAAGTTGCTAGTGCGTTGCCAGCCTGTGTTTGTGGAGTTTGGAGAAGGGTGGAGCGGGAAGAAGAGGAGCGGAGAAGAGAGGGAAGGTGGGCCTCCAGCGCTCTCACTGGCCGAACGAAACGCAACAATGCAAGCACTTCACGTCGGCTTTCTGTGAGAGGGTGGTGCTACTCCGGGTGAGCTGACCCATTCATGGTGAAACCAGTTATAGCTTCAGCGTGGCTCACCCACCTACAGATTATTGTTTTTTTTTTTAATAATTATTGTTTTTATTAAATTTACTGTTAATAGAGAATGCACAAGTTTCTAAATGCAAGTCGCTTGTAACTTCGCTGCCCTATCGTCTTCTACAATTATGTTCTACGAATTTTGTTTGTAATAAGTTCAATATAATAGAAATTAAATAATACAACGAATAAGTTCATGTAAATTTTTATTATTAAATAATCTCTAAAAGACTATGTCTTTTAAATTACCGTTACTAATGGATACGGATTACTTAATATATATTATTTTCAAAAATTATAAATATTATACAGAAGTAAAATGTATTTACAAATATAATTACAGATAATTAATTTTAATTTTATAAGGGCACAGTTTAGACAAATATTTCGGTGATTATTTTAAGTATACAATATATTTATTCTAACATTTTTAACGCTCAGTTTACATTTGGCTTATAGATTAAATTTTATAATAATACAAAACCAATACAATATTTACCAACCAGAAAATAACAGTACGTCAAAGAAACAGGTGTGATATAAAGTGCCCTTAAAAATAAAAACTAAAGACATTAAATATGTTACTATGAAGTATTGATATGTGATTATCTATATTATTATTAAAACAAGTGATATTGTAGTGATGAATGATAAATATGTAGCAGGTACATTATTCAGACTACGAACTGACAGCGATTGATAACGGCCATATGGGAATATTATCACTTTATTCACAGTAACAGTCAGAATCTTAAGAAGTTTTTGAACTAAATTAAAGAAATTATTCTATAATCCATCTACTATTCCATCAGCCATAAAATTTTATTACGAAAAATAAGTATATTTATAAAAAAAGTGTGTGTGTGTACTTATGTACACGCGTTAGAAGTTATACTTCTTTGGCGTAACAAGATAAAAATCTTTTCAAAAATTTTATCTTTCGCCTAATTCGACATTTGTAGAAAAAACGACACTAACAATAGAAAAGGTATTTAAATAAAATGTTTTAATACAACGAAATACAAATAAACAAAATGTTGACTATAGCTAACTTCAGGGTGTCGGTTTTTCATGACTGTGTACGCGCGCATCGTATAATTTACTCTCATCATTTTTCCCTAACGCGCGAAAAGATGTATAACTTCGAAAAACCCTACAATAGGAATTGACAGTTAAAAGTTCCACAGATGCAAAATAGATGCAACATTGCACTGTCCTTAAGTGAACTTCCACGAAATCTCGTCAACAGGTATCAATCGCTTCAATTTCTTCTAGCACATACACGCAAACAAAAACGGAATATTGACAGTATAATCGATCAATCTGAAAAGTATAAAATATAGTAACGTTCCGGTTTAATTATGTCTTATTCCATATTCCCATACTCCTAAATAAATATTCAGTATATTTTTACATTACAATTAAATAAACCAATATTCGATAAGAAAAAAAAGAATTAATCAACTCACTGGTAACTTTATATAACCGTAATAAGCAAATTAATCTCGAATCCTGTAAAAATACACCAAAATTATGATTAAAGTATGTAAGTATATTATATTGTAATATACAAATTAGTATATGTGAATGAAAATACAGTTATTTTGGAGTTCAAACCGTCATAACTAATGAACATTTCAGTATAAGACCATTCGATGTGGAATCTTACATATACGGTTCTAGGCTACCTATTTTTCCTATTTTTAATGCCCAACGCAGTGGGCGGGAATCTCTTAGTACAGTGGTCGGCAAACCGCGGCTCACGAGCCTTATGCGACTCCGTCAATCTTATTAACTTGCTTTGTAAGAGGCAAGATGTTTTCGAAACGCAAGCCTACAGAAAAGAGGCATATATAAAAAGCAACAATAGCAATGCTAGTCGCTCGCAAAACAGATATGCTTAGCTAAGTGAAGCTCGAGAATCTATGTTTAATACTAATTATTTCCATAAAATGGCTCTACTAAAGCAAAGCTTTCCAAAATAAACAATATCTGTAAAGTCAGTTTATGGACGATAATTTTCGTGATAACGTCATAAGAAATATCGATGAAAATTTGCATACTTTTATGAATTAATTATACTATATAAGAAGAGGTGCTCTACAAGCCGAACGCTTAGGCAGATCTCGCCTCTCTATTGCTTGTTCCATGCTCACGCTTGCACGCTCGGCTCAGGCGGATCGTGACAATGGGTCATGCTTTTTCTAGCGTGCAGCCGACGTTCATCGATTTATAAGACGTTATCACGTCAAGAAGGCTCTTTGAATAACCTTTAATTTTATGATATTTATATTTGGCTCTTTTGAATGATGAGTTTGCCAACCACTGATTTAGTACATTATAATAAGGTCAATCAAATTTTTGAACCGTATTTTGAAATCTAAATTCTGTCACCAAACCTATGAAGTTTTCTCCATTTAAGAGCCAGCCCCTTCAGACTTAGCGCATTACTTTTAAATTAATTTGGTTATTTCACATATGTATTCTGGCCATATATTTAATATACAGACCATTTAAAATATTTTATTATTTAAGCATAAAACATTTTGTTTGCGTATGAATGATTGGAATTAACTTACGTATATCTATATGCAAGAATCACTACGGTTTATGTTTAAACACTGTGACACTCAAATTACTGTAACAATAAAAACACTTAAAGTATTTTATATATTTTTATGGCAACGCAAACTAAAATTATGTAACAATATATCGATATTTCTTATCTTTGTAATAATAAATTAATTTGAAGTTACCAATTTAAATAATTACCATGTTCACAAATTTGAGCAAATAATATTTGATAAATCGACGCTAACAATTCAATTCTTTTATTTCGTGCAAAACATACACATTTTAAGCTATTTATCAATTCTTAATATGGTTCTATAAAATAAAAATTTACAAATACATACTTGTAAGTAACAAAGAGTTTTGATTTTTCAAACCGATATTATATTTATTAATACTTATATTTTACATTTTTTTTTCTGTATTTAATACAACATAAAATTATAAACATAAATAATTCATGATATTGAATATTATTTACTTGTAATTTGCAATTTCCATAAAACTCATTTGCGAAAACTTTAAAGGAACAGTGTCTAAAGGAAACAAGATAACAGAAAAGAAAATCACAGAGAACAAATCTCTATAAGTTTAACAAAGAGAACAGATACAAAAAGCTATAAATAACATTCACGTTGCTGCTTCCACCGTGTAGGTACGTGCGAGAAACACAATAGGTCATTTTTCAAAAATCGCTTTCTTCTTGTTGTAAAAATATCGCTGATCCTGTACACACACTTTTTATATTAGATGTAAACATTTTGCTAGATAATGTGATGTAAACAAATCGCGTTGTAATAAATATCTTGAAAATCATTTTTAAAAAAGTTTACGCAATCTATTAAAATTATACAAAAAAAATTATGCGTCACGGGACGCCTGGCAGATGTGAAACATCGAAACTGTTTTGTATAAGTTATATGCATAAAAGAACAGATTACGACAGGAATCAGCTGTGGCATAATGAAAAGATAAAACATTACAAATTTGTTCTTTAAAATAATGAGTGTTTATTTATTTTATTGCATAAATATTCATGTTTATTAAAAAAAAAATTCAACTAGGCATAGGCGAGATGTGTTGGCGCATCCTGCATAACACTAGTGTTACTACTAGTAGAACGAATGGCCTACAAAACAGTTCAAATCTTATATAGATACAAATAGGGTTAAAAATGTTTTCTTGAGTATTTTGCTAATAGTGCAAAGTTCGCCTTTACGTCGCCACGCCAACAATCAGGTTAACCCTCCGCCTATAGATGTCTCACATCAAAATCTTTATTTAATTTAGGCACTGAGAAAGCGTTTATGAACTTCAAAGCTACCACCGGTTCGGAAACCAACCCAATCATCGAGAAGAATTGGCAAGAAATTCTGTGAGTTATCTTCTCCTGGTACATATATTAGAAACACGAATAGTTACGTTCGTTTATTCTCAATACTATATCTTTAACACAGTAACTTAGATAAATACAGGTGTTCACTTTCATTTGCAATGAGTTGCCATAAATTGCCCCAGTACTTTTGAGTGCAAAGAATTTAAACTTAACCAAGAGATTTGGCAACAAAAAACTGAATAAATACAATAACACATTCCTTAAATATCATATAATATATAATTCTAATATGTACATTGTATACAACAACTGAGATTAGACATCACTTTCTAACAAATAAACAATTTTAAACATACAACAACCAAGGAACTGACACCCACCCGTTTTTAATACCGCACGGTACATTAATGATTCCCGCTGTCTCTGTGCGCACTTATATTTTATTTCCCAACGATTATTGCGATGAATTAAGTAGCGAAGAAATTCTTGAAATAATTTCCTAAATGGACAACTGTGGCAATAGCGATCAATGAAGCACTGTGATGATTATCATTCGCTTTGCCAGACAACCTGCACTCTTGACCTCGATATTCGAAGCAAAAATTCTGTGGAAGAGATGTGAATTGTTTAGAATTTAACAGTATCATTATTGTATTATTTTATGCTAATAATTCAGCTATAAACTCAATATGATAGGTATTACAATTAATAATATAACTTTAGATAAAATAACATCCTAACTCTTTAAATAATTTGGGAAATAATAATGCTATCAAAAACATTCTCGAGTCTTCAAATGTAGAGTGAACAGGCATCTAGTGGGTAAGCGTGATACATCGTCGGCCTCATCGTCACTTACCATCAGGAGAGATCGTGCACAAGCGCGTACCTATTGTACATAAAAAAAGAAAAAAAAAACAACATTTGTAATAAAACTAAGTCTCGCAACTCATTGCTTCTACCGTAAGAAGTTGTGAGATCCATGTAATACCAAGTCGGTTACTTTAACAAGTTCTTACTCAAGGAACCTTTTGTATTTAAGTCATTAAGTAATTAGCTAACCTAACAACACCTTATAGTGACCATATCAGTATTAATAAACTTTTATGTTTCTTATTTACTTTTCAATTTATACACTAAAGACTACAATACACACTAATTGTATTCTAAATTTGAAGCTTCTATGTCTGTTAGAATTGCCTTAGAGTTTTGGTGATGCGCCAGTCAGTGAGTGACGAATTTAATAAATTTTGAGTAGTTATCATTCCTAAACTACTGGTTCAAAAAAAATTTTTTTTTCGAAGGCCTTTACTGCTTCACCAGACTACATTCAAAAAGAAAGAAATACACCATGTTTATACAATGCCCACTTGGTAACTGAAAAATCAGGCTTCTAGTTTTATCCAAAACGAAGTTATACGGGGTCGAAAATGGCCTGAACTGCTTCGAGAAAAGAATAGTTCGGCCATGCCACTTTTTCGCTCGACTTGTCGGGGGCGACTGCCATAACTCCAGATATATAATAATAAAAAATAATTTGGGAGTTCAATGGTAAACAAGAAAAATTTTAAAGGAGGCCCACGTCCCTTCCTCTTTCCTTCCCCTCCCCCTTCTCCCATATACAGGCTGGCAACGCACTTGCGACGTCCCTGATGTCGCTAGTTGTCTATGGACGGTGGTGATTACTTAACATCACGTGACCCACCAGTTCGTTTGCTTCCATTGATATAAACAAAAAAAAAAAACCATTAATTGTTAACCTGTACGTTAAAAGTGAGAACAAAAACCGTAAACTGCCCAATATACTATTGGATTAAACCAGCTTCATCTATAAACTTACTAGCAAACAACTTTATACTTATCCCGAATAATAATTACATTTACACAAAGGTTAACAAGTAACTACGTCGCATTTTGTTTTTCTTTGGAGAAGTTTTAATCTTATCAAACAAGAAAATAGATTTTGAAGTTAGAAAAACGTTAGACGTAGTTGTCCCTTCACAGTTGTGTCAACTGTTTTACGATATACAAAAGTTTATTTATCCTTAGTGATTCTCAACCTCAATTTACTTGATTAACCTGAAGAATAGAAATAAATAAAACGCTGACGTATTTAAAAAAAAAGTGTGTGTGTACTTATGTACACGCGTTAGAAGTTATACTTCTTTGGCAAAACAAGATAAAAATCTTTTAAAATTTTTTATCTTTCGTCTTATTCTACGTTTGTAGAAAAACGACACTAACAGTAGAAAAAAATTATTTAATAGATTGAAAGTTTTTATATAAAGAAATTCAAACAACAAATACAAAGAAACAAAATATTGACTATAGCTAACTTTAGAGTATCGGTTTTTCGTGATGGTGTGAGCGCGCATCGTAAAAATTCACTCTCATCATTTTTCCTTAACGCGTCAAAAGAAGTATATATCAAAATATAATAAATAAATTTCAAAATATATTTTTCAAAATAAAAATATTACTAACCTTTATAATATTTGATGCCATGCGCTTAAGGAATGCGCTCGTGAACAAAGCTGCCTCATCTCCACACGATCTTTGCACAGTTTGCTCAGAACATGTCAGGTACTCTTGGAATGAACTGAAAATAACATTGTATTTAAACTTTCAAAGAAATTAAAAAAAAAATAGTATAGTTGTTTATAGTTACATGGAAAAAAATGTAGGACAGATATTAAACAATTGAAAATGAATTTAAATAAAAAATAAATCAATCATTTGAACACAACAACAGTTTATTAATCAACCGCATAAAACGATATAGTGGTTCTAATATCTATGAAACGTATCGTCTTTCTCTGAATTTGTTTTGGTTTATCCTTTTCTCGTACCTAGAATTTTTCTAACTCAGTTCTGAGTTTGCCTTCCAATTACCGCATGTCTTTATCAACTTCGTCTGTTCAATCATAAACTAACCTTAACTAGAAGTCTTTGAAAATGTTTTTTTAATATGATCAGTCTATACTTCCATTCGAGAATCTTCTGTGTAAAGAGTGAATAAAGTATGTACTATGTTCATTGATATACATTGTATCAATGACTATGCTGTAGTTTTTAGCACAAATTTAATAAGTCCAACGTTGACGATGTTAAAAAGATAAACAAGTTAAAATACTAAAAGCGCCAAAGTTGCTATTTCTGGCCTGACTACGGTAACTAGAGTTGTTCAGGAGTGGTCAGGGTTTTACAAATTCAGATCCTATGTGCTGTAGTGTATCCATTCATATATATTTTGTCCCTCTTGTAAATTGAAGAACTACATTCATCTTAACATATGACAGCCAAGTGTAGCCTCACCCAGTTGGAGACAACAAAAGGTGGAAAATTAGAAGAACCGTTCGACTGTTTTTTTTTCTAGAACTGACTACGCTATTGGTCAAGGTCTTAACAACTTCACCGAACTACATCATTTCACTGTTGAAAATAAAAGCTTATTCTGCTATCATGCAATCTCACGTCATGTTAACACTGTTTTGGTAGGTGGTAGAGCCACGCTGAAGCTATTACTGGTTTCAGCGTGAATGAAGTGGCTCGCCCGCAGTAGTACCATTTGAACCACAGAAACACCGACGTGAAGTAATAGGGAATGCATTGTTGCGTTTCGTTCGGACAGTAAGAGCACCGGAGGCAAACCTCCCCTCCCCCTAAACACAGGCTAGGAACGCATTTGCGACTCCCCTGGTGTCGCCAGTCTCTATAGACGGTGGTGATCACTTACCATCACGTGAGCCTCCTGTTCGTTTGCCTCCTACGGTATAAAAAA
Organism: Antheraea mylitta; assembly: GCA_014332785.1. NCBI lineage: Eukaryota > Metazoa > Arthropoda > Insecta > Lepidoptera > Saturniidae > Antheraea > Antheraea mylitta. The sequence goes on from JACEII010000046.1 coordinate 999,958, forward strand.
ATAAGCATACATACCAATAATTAACACGTTTTAAGGTTATTACTAATATGTGTGGGTAGAGTATTTCATGTCAAAGCGAATAATTTGATAGTGGTAGAGCCAAGCTGAAGCTATTATTGTTTTCAGCACGAATGGGTCGGCTCGTCCGGGGAAGCACCACCCTCTCACAGAAAACCGACGTGAAGTAACAGTGCTTGCATTGTTGCGTTTCGTTCGGTCAGTGAGAGAGCCGGACACCCACCTACCCTCCCCTTCCCCTTCCTCCTTCCCTTCCTGCCCCTCCCCCACCCTCCTCCCAAATACAGGTTGGCAACGCAATTGCGACCCCCCTGGTGTTGCAATTATCTATGGACGGTGGTGATCACTTAACATCAGGTGACCCATCTGTTCGTTTGCTCCTATGATATAAAAATTTAAATAAAAAATGAAACCCACAAAAGCTAATTTGATTATTTAGTCTTCATTCAGTTGTTATACGATATACCTAATTTCTGTATAAGGGTGTATTAATAATAATAAATTAATTAAATTTAACAATGAGCCCTATTGTATTAAATGAAATATACTAGTTTCATAATTTGGATTATATATATCCAGCTTATCATCAGCTACTTTAAATAGACTTCATATCGATGGAAAGACTAATCGATTAAAGTCTAAATGCTCTCAAAGAATCTCTACTCAATTAATCTTTCCATGATCGATGTTTTACATCGTAGAAGTAAATGTTCCAAGAATGTTAGTAATCTCTAATTCCTCAATTCTCTTTTTACCTCACTGCCAAGTAAATCTGTACCAAGTATGTATATTTTTGATACTCTGTGTAGGCTCGATAGATATTAACAAATGAAATGCAGTAAGGTTCATCTTAATATGGATAGAGAAGAGGCTACAATGTATTTAAGCACTAACTATGCGCCCCGGCTTCGTATGGGTGTATTATCGACGAAAATGAGAGCATATCTTCCTTTTACAGTACAACCATGTAATGTAATTTAATAACTGAATGCCAATATGTCAATTCTGTTAAATACTTTCAACTCTCTCACAATTTTATTTTTTTCAAATGGAAGGAAGGAAAAATAATGCAAACCTTATTCGGACAATTACATATGCAAAAAAGTATTAGACAAATAACCGTTCAAAAGTAATGCAGAAAAAAAGGGATTTTTATTTACAGAGAGATCTACCAACACATACTTACAAACAAGTCATTCATTAATTTGAATCATTGATTTGCAGTTATTAGTACTATGTCAACTGAATAACGTTATTTTATTCATTTCAACAAGACTAACCAAAACCGACTCATACAAAGGCATAAAAAGGGGCATAAAATGTAAATCTCAATCACGATAACTTTTACCCGCAACCACGTTATTTTAAAACATTTCATTTTAGAAGTATCACAGTCCGCACTTCGTTATTATATTTTCATGGAGCACTACTGTTTTTGTTCATTTTGCATTGTCAGTGCGTGGGCAGCGGTGTATAAATCCTGTGATAGCGCGGATATATTTTAACTAGAAAAACCTCGAATAACATACATCTTACAGAGTGCCCACAATGGAAATGTAACAGGCAGTTTTGATACAAACTATGTGAATAATATGTTCATGAATATTTTTACACATCCCGAGCGAGATGTTAAATAAAGCATTTGGGATATGAATTGTAGTACGTTAGTATGTAAGCAGCACACAATAGCCCGGAAGACAATCTTATTGCCTATTGGTTCGGGTTTTCTGTTTAATAATGTACGAAGTTCTGGCAATTTACTATATCTGATAGTTTCTGTTACTACCCATTTGGCTTCGATGTAACCTTTGACTATTATTCCTACAATTGATCTATTACAAACGTAGAAACTCATTATTTACTTTAGTTTGATCACATTGTACACATATGTACGTAAAATAACATCATATATTTTGTTACTAAAGATGATAAATTGTGCCATATCTTAGGGTATTTCTTGAACTGAATACGCTGTTGGCTTAGCAGGGACTTAAAAACTTCACTAGACTACAAGGTATTAGAAAACAGATAGGGACAAATAAGTAGGAGGAAACGAAATTAGAAATTCAATTGTACGGAATGACAGGGATAAAGAAGTCGTTAACTTGCCAAAAAAACCTTAAGTGCCGGAGTTAATCCAAGTCGAATCTTAATCAGCTTTTAATGGCGGTATAGAGGACACAAGAAATGCCGTTGGAATTGTATTATCGGTCAACATTGAGAAACCCTGTTTATATAAAGTGGAATGGATAATATAAATGAGCGCCTTATTAGAATACATTTAAATATTATATACATGTAAATATAAATTAAATCTCATTTCAAATTCTATTTATTCTACCTAACTGTGCATAGCGTCTGGCTCTAACATGATAGTTGTTAGTTCAAAATCCAGTGAAGTTACGCCGTATATTCAGTTGAAAATAAAATGTATTTTTTTTTTAATATTTTTAGATTTAGCGTTTTCTCATAATCACACGTGATGTTTTTTCTTATTGTAGCACGTCAAATTGACTGCACTATGCCTGATAGTAAGCACAGTACAATCCAAAAACATTGGCGACTACCGAGAGACACACTATCCATCGCCGGTCACCGTTGTCATGCCGGTCTGCGTAAAATGTTTCGCTATAACCTAAGAATTAACATATTAAATCTAGAAGAACTATGCTTCATCGTCTAACAAACAATCGAATCGTATAATAGAATCCAGAAGAACTATGTTCTTTATTACAACTGCCAGAGGTATCTTGGTAATATAGTTTTTAGATTTCATAATGGTAATTAAATAGTCGAGTAATAGAGGTGCTCATGGTGGGGTCACCATGGTATGGTTCTCACGATGTTTTTCTTCGCCACAAAACCCTGGCTCACTGCTGGGTTTAGAAGCTACGTTAATCGCTGCTGGCTTCGGAATCAGTATCGCTGAGCAAACATCACTTTCAAATCTATATTAATATTATAAAGAGGTAAAGTTTGTGAGTTTGTGACGTTCTAGGAGGTAATCTCGGGAACTACTGGTCCGATTTGAAAAACTCTTTAGATATTATATAGCTCATTTATCGAGGACAGTTATAGGCTATATATATATATATATCATCACGCTAAGATCAATAAACGGTTTTTTTTCCTCTTGAGAGCTTCCGCTGCGTGTTAGAGTTAGCTCAAAGTATCTATTTCACGCGAACGAAGTCGCGGACATAGGCTAGTTCTTTTATAAGGTGATGTTAGTGTTATTTTAAGAAAATACTTTTTATACAAATAACACGTGAGACAAATCTGATGGTAAGCTACAATGTCGTACGAACATATAAACTACAATAATTACATAGTGTTTGGCTTCACGCATGCATCATCACGATAAGCCGTCATAAGCGTGGGATATTTTACGAACCCATCTGATAATTATATTGACAGCTCATTATAAATTCTGTATATGGGTACAAGTAGATGAAGCAAATACCTACCAATACTGAATATTTCATAATAAATATTCATAAATCGAAAGATATGAATCTATATAAGACGAAATCACGTTTCAGACGACTAATTAGGAGAAACCAGTTCTGTTCTTTGAATATTTTATTAAACTGGACTATTCAATATTCAAGACTACTCGTCTCTTTGAAGTGCCCCTAAGAGTTCTCTTGATAACCTCCATGACAGTTTAATTTGCGGGGCTCAAATCGAATGACACCATTCATTAGAAAATGTCGTGCGAGTTATCTCGACCGAAATAAATTTTCAATTTCTAGGTTTTTTTTTATAGATTTCTACAATTTCAAATAAATTAGTTAAAAATATTATAAGTAAGTTGTAATATGAATTATTTCGTGTCGATACAATAAAATAATACCGATATTAAGTATAAAAAGAACGAATTTGAATTTTTGGTGGGATCCTTTGTGTGTTATGTAGTAGATTTTGATACTTTATTCATAGTATATGTTATCTGACTTTGTATTGTGTAATGTTGGTGGTGCTTTACGTAATATATTTCGGTTATTGTGCACAAGTGAAGTGGATGAGAAATAATACCACGGAACATAAATTCTGCGATGCCAGAAAAAAAATTTATAAGTGGTAGAGCCACGCTGAAGCTATATCTGGTTTCAGCATGAATGGGTCGGATCATCCGGCGTAGTACCACCCGACCCACAGAAATCATACGTGAAGTAACAATGTTGCATTGTCGCGTTTTGTTTGGATAGGAAGAGCGCCGGAGACCCACATCCTCCCCTCTCCCTTCCCTTCCCCCCTTCCGTTTCCCCTCCTCCCCACTAACACAGGTTGGCGACGCACTTGCGACTCCTCTAATGTTGCTGGTGTCTATGGATGGTGGTGATCATTTAACATCAGGCGACTCACCTGTTCATTTTCCTCCTATGATATAAAAAAAATTCTCTGGAATTCGGCGTCAGCGATTTCCGTGAAACTTAGTATGCAGGTGCTTTCGGGTACGATAAATCGATCTAGCTAGATTTCATTCATAGAAAACTTTTTAAACCGAATTTTCAGGCAATGAAAAAGTATACCTAGAATATAAAGGTAAATTTCGCCACCGCTGTCAAAACGAAAATAGTTCAGAAGTAAATCGGCTGCTTCGAAAATCCGTATAACCCCAATTCGAATCCGATTGATATCAGATCTTTTTTAATATTTTTTTAAATTAAAAAATGTTTCTTTGTTTATTTTAATTCAAAAATGTTATTTTAAGAACCGAGCTAGGCTTGGTCACCCTGGTACTATACATCATAATTAGTGAACTAAATACCGGTTTGGACACCGTGTTTATAATATTATTTATCAATTTCGTGTTTTTAAACTTTAGAACTGAATGCTGATCTTAGGAATGTAGTCGTATACAACTTTTGATAAAAAGTGGCCGCTTTCAGACACACCTCGGTTTTCTACTATAGTTTAGTTTCACATGTTCAAATAATTTCTTCGACTAAACAATTTATATATTCATAAATATTTACCTATTATCTAAAAATACAGATACATTTGTAAATATGAAAATGAACAATGGACAAACCATGACATGGGCATGGCATACTCGTAAAATAAAAATTAAATAATTTATATTACATATGTATATACATTATTAAATTTTAGGATTGAGGCTGAAGACATTAGTAGTTTCAATGTCATCTATACATATAATAAGAATGAAAATATGGTGTCTGTATTTTTTTGATTTTCGTGAAAAAAATTGTTGTAGGGGTCTAGGAACAAGTAATAAAATGCATTTCAATCATATTTAGAAATATTTGTCTGTCTGTCTATTTGTATGGACAATCATCACTGCTAAAGTAGTAAGTTCACAATAAAACCTCAGCAGGAAAATCATAAAGCATATCCTCGAGTAACATTTAGTCTTGGTATTATTAAAATCGGTTCACCCTATCAAAGTTATTGTAATTTCAATGACGACGCGACTTAAGTAGTAGAGAAAAGTAGATAAGTAAATGGGCTTAATACATTCAGATGATTTTATTAGACACTGTTTTTTACATTAGATTTCACGGACGGAGTAGCGGGCACAGCTAGTTTATAGTAAAAATTATATTTTATTATTTTTCGAGTCAATATTTTTTAGTTTCAAACTATGTTAATGCTTATATTATAATGTGAACTGTAATTGTAAGTTGTGACAAAAATTAGTCCGGTGAAGCTGTTAAGACCTTGCAAGGTCGATAGGGTAATCAGTTTGAACAAAAAAATTGTGATAAAAACCTTTATTCTAACAAGGATAGGTTTTTCACTGTGATCACTAGTTTTTATACATTTATTTTTTCAAAATAACTACGCTATTGTCCTATCAAGGTCTTAACAGCTTCACCGGACTACAAGTAGTTTAAATAACTTACCAACACACAGTCCTTTGATACTCCTCTCGCGTTGTCGCAATACTGCTTTCGTCTGTCTGGTATTCCGTTTGCTGATGATTGCTTAACGTTGTAAGAGTAACTTCATACTTTCTACTGCATATTTCGTACTCTTCTCGTACATTTTTCACACAATCCGCGTGTTTTAGGTACTCGTCTTGGTATTCGCCGCGAGTACATAACTCCTGGACAACATCCGTGATGCCAGCATAAATTCTTCGGAACACAACTTGGTCGTGCTTCTCCATGCATATTCTCGTATAATTGTCAATACATTTTATACCAGCTCGCAGTTCACTATAACAAATTTTCAGTCAGTCAGTAAGTTATTTTTTTTATAGTAGGCAAAGGCACAGACGGATCACCTGATATCAAATGATCACCGCCGTCCATAGACACTTACAACCCTAGGGAAATCGCGATTGCGTTGTTTGGAGGAAAAGGAGGGGAGGATGAGAAGGGAGGGGAATGGTAGGTGGTACTCCAACGCAACAATGCAAGCACTGTTACTTCACGTCAGTTTTCTGTGAGAGGGTGGTACTACCCCGGTCGAGCCGACCCATTCATGCTGAAACTAGTAATACCTTCAGCTTGGCTCTACTACCTACAATTACCTATTTATAACCTTATTTGAAGCGATGATAGTCAGTGGTGATCGACGTAGGTTCATGCAAATGCTGTACGGGTTTGGGCTGGTGTGTACTCAGTATGCCTCTCTATAGGGCGAACTGTTGGCACGGCTCTACAAGATTGAGTAGCATTGTACGATCCCTTACCGCCCCAACAATTACGGTCTGTCTGTACACCGTAGGGTTTTATTCCGTGCGAGTCGGACATACAGCACCCTCCCCCCTTCAGGGATGGTGGCTTATCCATAACGTTTCCCCATAATAAAAAAAACATTCGTGCAAATGAGCCGCAGATTTCGGTAAAAGAAAACACTGTGATGTAATCATAGCATAGTAGTAAGGTTTTTCGAAACCCGCCTAGTTTGCTACCACCTTCAGGGTCAAAATATAACGTCAAGCACCTATAGGTGTGTTCTGGTAGCAGCGTTTAAGATGAGAGCCACTCCCCCTCTAGGTTAAGTATGTTTACCATCCGCTTTGTAGGTTGTGGAGCCACGCTGAAGCTATTACTGGTTTCAGCATTAATGGGTCGGCTCGCCTGAGGTTCCACCGTCTTCTCACAAAAACAACGTGAAGAAACAGTGCTGGCATTGTTGCGTTTCTTTCGGTTAATGAGAGCGCCAGAGGTCTACATCCCCTCCTCTCCTTTCCCCTTCCTCCCTTCCTCCACACAGACTGGCAACGCACTTGCGACTCTCCTAGTGTACTAGTGTCTATAGACGGCGGCGATCACTTAACATCGGGATATAAACAATATTTAATATCAAGTGAAATTGAGGTCAAACGCTAAAATCTATCATTTATATTTTTTTAAAACCGTTTTCGCTATCGTCATTTCCACTATTTAAATTAAGCATAGCTCGGAGAATTGGAATGTTAAGTGGTTTTTTTATTAACTTAATTATAACTGTAATTTAAATTTCAAAAGAATTATTGTATATTAAAATTCGTGCGTTATTTCAATAGAAGATATACGTTTTGGGATAACACATCTTAAAACCTGATATCAGCTTATCACCTACAAATGGAAATTGTGTTGGCGCCAAGAAAGCGCATAGGTAAGAAAGTAAGTATTTAGGTATCTAAATATACAAGTAATATTTTTCTAATCTATGATTTATTTAACAACAAAAAAAAAATAACAAGCGTATAAGTACATAACAAAAACTTAAAATCACGTAGATAACAAAGAATCTCTTGGTTTATATAATTCTTGAATTTTATCATTCTTTGCAAATTATGCTATTTTGTTTGGAGTAAGGCAAATAGACCCATTTATCCTGAAGAAAAACTGTAACTTACTTTCTTTATCAAAACATGAGGCGGTCCATATAAATTATTAAGTGGCAAAACGTTGGTTCTATTTTGTTTATGAATAAAAAGCACATATGAGATATTAAGCGACCGCGACCGCTGAAAAGTGCTTCATTGACTATTCAGAGGTTCCATAATGGTCTGTGTAAAGTTAGCGAGCCGCACAACTAGTCTGAAAATATTATTTACCTCAAACAAGAATTCTAAACAAAGATAAGTCCATAACATGCCATAACCTAAAGACTGGGGGGAGAAACTAGGAAACCTGACTGACTTTTCTTGTTTTATGGAGTGAAGTGGATTAACACAAAACTAAGCTACAAACATCCAAAATATTTGTTACAAGTTTCAAACTTATATCCCGTCTGAATTCAAACCCATTACCAACATAAGTAACTAGACGAATTATTCTATGTGCGTCTTGAATAAAACTCTTCCAACTTTTATTCACTAAAATTGGTTTCAAACCTTATAGAATTTACCATCTTTGTCATTACTCGACTAGAGCTTAATTAAAAATCGTAATTTTAATATGGTATATAAATAGCAATTTACGTAGGTAACTATTAAGATCTATATTTGACGTCTCTGATCCCCTTTTTTTTCATCATAATATATAAGATTGTCATTAGTATGCAGAATAAATTATTAATAGTAGGTATATGTTATACTAAATGTTATGCTTACACGCAACTCTTGTCCAGTTCTTCCCGAGTAAGAGCGAATGAAATTTCAGGTGAACTTAGTACCGGTAAAGCCATAGAACACGTTTGCAGGAGATCTTCTTTTCTATTGCATTGTTCTTTAATTGCACCTGTAGACAAAACAAAACATGAGTTAAACTATCAATAGTTATTGACTCAACAAAGTTATCCATAAAATAAACTGTCAATTGGCCCTTCAAATTTTACTGATTTGTCGAAAGATTGTATGTTCAGAAACGCAATTTGACAAGTTATCGAACCGGTAACGCTATTGAATACATAAATTGCAATTAAAGTACCCGAGAAACCGGGCATAAATAAATTACTTTATGAAAACGAAAATTTAAAATTTTAAAAAATTAAATATAACATTAAATTTAATGAGTAAAGTGTATAAATAATATAAAAAA
>JACEII010000046.1:1028923-1071595 GCA_014332785.1 Antheraea mylitta
TATAACTTTTCATATGAAATAAATAATAATTGTAAATTTATATTTTACTAGCTGACCCGTGCAACTTCGTTTGCACCAAATTGGTTATCACGCGAAAAAATTGTTTCTTTTTTTTATCGTAGCACGGCAAAATGCCTGCACTATGCCTGATGGTAAGCACAGTACAATCCAAAAACAATAGCGACCACCGAGTGACACACTATCCATCGCTGGTCGCCACTATCATGCCGGCCTACAAAAAGCTGGATATGCACAGGCTGATCCCGAAACACGACGCGCAGAAGCGAATCACTATTACGGATTTTTTCGTCATGTACATGGTGGTTGTGACCCAGTCAGGCTGTAAAGCCCTACCACCCCGCAAATAAAACTGATACCCGATTGCAGCCACAACTACCGTTTCCAATTGTGAATCCAAACTATCCACGGATTCACTTAAACATATACCCAGGTTACATGTATTCATTTTTTAAATAAACCTAGTACCCATTCGTAGCGTCATCTACCAGGATCAATTAAAATAAAAACTAACCTACATAAAACTGAATAAACATCTCTACCACTTACTTTATCATAACTATCTTCGACTTGTATTAAAACCTTTTTATACTCCATTGTATTAAAGAAAAATATATGAACACCGTATCGAAGCGTCAAACATCCCGCCGAAAACGTCAAATGTCACTTGCTTGAAACTATTGTCTAAGAGTTATAAACTGTTTGAAAAACGTATTTGAAATATATTTCCAATATATTTTTATAAATAATCTCTGTACCACTCACAACATAGTACCTATCACCTTCAAACCAAGCCAGTTTTATACATCAGGTTCAATCCCTCGGTAAGGATCCCTTGAGTGCGTTGCTTGCGCGATACGGTGACACACAAATATACATCACTGCTACAACACTACACGATCACCCCCACACACGTGAAACACATGAAACACTGAATGATGATGAATGAAACATGTTACACATGAAAGTGGAAGGCTTTACTTTTTTCCTTATCGAACTAAAAAACTCAATTTTCCGATAATAAATATATGCAGGAGTTGTTGAGGTGTGTATGCTTCGTATACATATACGTTTCAACAACTCATACATATATGAATAGTTAGCTAGATTAGTTAAGATAGGTCGCGATTTTGCATGCAACAGGCAACAGCCAAGCCGAGGTGTGCCGTGTACCCTTGAACTGGTTGCCTAAATAAAATCGGCTGAGTGCCTTAAGCGCTCGTCTTAGTAGTCCGGTAACTTATATAAGTTATTGAAACATGCATGTGTACCAAGCATGCGTGCCTCAACAACTTCTATATGTATTTTGTGTAGGAAAAAATCCTCTAAACTATGTAGGATAGGATAACGAAAAATAAGGGTAGAACTCTTGTGTCACTGTATCGCGTGAGCAGCGTACTCAAGGGCTCCACGCCCAGGGAACAGATCTAGGCTTGAGCCGTTGCCGAGAAGGACCTAATTTGGTGTACGGGAGCGAAATTTAGTCCCAGACCACGGCGGCGTGATCTGCGGTTATGTGGGCGTGGGTGAGAACACGCTCTGTTTGAAGAGACAGACTGGTACTGATCGTTCGCTGACGTGATTGAATCAGGAGGGTCGGTAAAAATGTGTCGCGGTCGTCTTCTATACTGCGCAGCGTTGGGTACGGGTTCATCGTTCGCGGCGGATACCACTAACGGGCTGGGATGATTCGCGGCTCTTTCGAAATAACTACCTGTAAGTGATTTTATATACGCTCAGACAGAAAGCATCTCCAGGTCCTGTGGAGATCCTTATTTCGGACTTACCATGGGGCACCGGTGATTTTACGTAGGGCTCAGTTCTGGAGAACCTGCAACTTTTGAATACGATTTTGCGCATGTGCAAAGACCGAACAACTGTACGTCATAATCGGACGGATGCAAGTTTTGTATAAAGTGAGTTTGTCTGGGGGATATTTTACTCTTATGACAAAGCAAATGATAGAAACGACCTAAGACCATACGACTTTGTTTCGCACTATTTCTGTGTGTGAATCGAAATTTAAGTGTTTATCTAAAGTAACACCAAGATATTTCACCTCGCCGGCCCAAGGTATTTCGGCTTTGTATAGCCTGATGGTCGACGACGCATATATTTGAGATGGCGTCAATCCCAAGTCATACGTTTACGTTTATCGTTGTATATGGTGGTCAATAATGTTTAATAAAATTAAATTGGTTCTTTGCTATGAAAAAAAATAATTGATTTGAAATTTATTATTGGAACGAAGTTCCTTACGGCAGGCTTGGAGGAGATAGAGATTTTGCTGCGCGACCGAACTGAAAAAAATGTGATAGTAAAACTGTAACGAAAAGTGCATGGAATAAAACAGTTAAATGAGACGTGCGCAGGCGCGACAGTCGTATACATAAGCGAGTAGTGTATAATATCTTTCTCTTTCTCCTTTTTTGTAATTATTTCTATTTCTATGTAATTTTATGTTGTCAAACAAAAATAAAAAGACATATTTTGTTATTTTAATTGATAATTTGAATTACGATTACATAAAATTGAGCACGATTTTTTTTTCTAAATAGTGTCGATTCTACATTAGCCGAAAGAACTTCGGTCCTACCTGGTGTCCCACGACACCACATTCTTTTTTTTATTTATAAAATATATCAGCGGGTATATATATGATTGTTTATAAAAAATGTGTCTAAATGTTTAATTGCGTTTAAAAGTAACTGAAAAAAAATGTTCCTAAACTTATTATTGATTAATCATAAATCAAAATGCCTATTAAAAATACAACGTTAACCCGCTACCAAGTGTCCTAAATTCTGTCTATTGATATATTGATAATTTCTGTAGGTGGTAGAGCCACGCTGAAGCTATTACTGGTTTCAGCATGAATGGGTCGGCTCGTTCGGGCTAATACTGCCAGAATACTTACAGAAAACCGACGTCAAATAACAGTGCTTGCATTGTAATGTTTCGTTCGGTCAGTGAGAGTGCCGGAGGTTCCCTTACACTCCCCCATATACATGTTGGAAACGCACTGACAAATCCCCTGGTTTTGCTAGTGTCTATAGACGGTGGTGGTCACTAAACATCACGTGACCCACCTGTTCGTTTGCCTCTTATGATATAAAAAAATATATATTGATGTATTAAAGAACCAGGTATTCTAAAATTCTTGTTCTTTTAACGTTGCCGGCTCTTGTACTAAGGTGTCGCAAAAAAGTCTAGTTACGTTAACTGCAAATTTTTGTTTTTCGTTATTCTGGAGAACTCATTGCGTTTTATGGGACAAAGAGTATCCTGGATGTAGTCTTCTACTATTAGTTATCACCGTGTCGAATTTCGTTAAAATTGGTTCAGTACTTTCAGAGTAATTCGGGTTTATATTCTAGACTTTAATCCTTTATCCTGGAGAACCCTTTGCGTTTTATGAGACAAAAAGTATATTTGATGTAATCTCGTAATATTAGTTATCACTATGTCAAGTTTCATCAAGATTGGTTCAGTACTTTCAGAGTGATGCGTGTGCATAGGGACAGACAGACAGACAGACAGACAGACAGACAAAAATTGTAAAAAGATTATTTTTGGCTTCTATATCGATAACATAGTCTATCCTGATTAAAATTTTCAAAAAATATTTAATGTACAGATTTCGACTTGTTACAGTTTTATTATAGTATAGATATACAATTCTAATTTAATCGGCTCTCGTGAGACCCTTTGTTTGTTCTTGCTTGCGTGTGTAAAGGATAAACTAAAAAGGTCGTTGGATAGGACAAGGAAAATCGGGATCTCCTTACATGTAAATTGAACTTTTAAGCATGCTGGAGAGAAGAAAAAAAAATTTTTTGTTTTTTGAATCACCCTAGTATATATATATATATATATATATATATATATATATATATATATATATATATATTATATAAAGATGTACGTACCATAAAATTCAATCTCAAATCTTGACATAGTTATTCAGAATAAGCATAAAATAAATATATTAATTTGTACTATACCACCGACTTCAATACAGTCAAAGCGTATATATACAATACGACATTTATCATTTCTATATTAAATGTAATCTTTATGACCAGAATATTTCTTTTGATCAATACATTACACCGTACCTATTACTAAACAAAACCTTAGAAATGTCTCCATGAAACCTTATCCTATAATCAGTATCAGAAGCGGTTCTGTAAAGCTGCGAATGTTCACGAAGCAAATCGGCCATTTTGCTGATGTCTCAGGGCCCGCGTCGGTCATTTGTCATCGCCCGCCAAAATGGGGTAGCTTTTTGTTCGAACCGCTGACTTCATCACAACTTTTGTAAGGAAATCGTGTTTCACTATCGCGACGTTAATGTTTTCTGTCTTTGGTTACTAATAATTTAATAAATTCAACAAATACATTGTGTAGATTATTAAACTTGGGCTATTGTGAAAATAAAAAAACTTGAGAGGTGTCAAGGGACACCCGGATGGAACGGAGTTCCTTTCGATTAATTAGTGAAGGAATTGTAATAAAATTTTATTTTTTTAAGTTATAATAATATTTTTCTTATTATTAACAAATATAATGTTATATAAACTTAATCAGTAGGCTCAATTTTCGTAATAATTGGCTTGTGGTAACTGAAGTAGGAAACATATGTTTGGGATTCTATTTTATTTAATTTATTATTTACAAAAAACCTGTATACACTCAACAAAAATAATCGTCGCGACACCACACTGTTCAATGCGAAATAGAAATGAAAATATCTGGCTTGCTTTCTATAATAGAGAGAGAGAGAGAGAGAGACAGACAGAGAAACATGCGACGCCGCACAGCTTACAATAGCTTACTATAGCAAAATGTGTCGTTACAACTTTTCGTAAGAATTTTTTCCGTCTAGCCCCCGTTCACAACGCGCGATAAGGAACTTCGTTCCAATAATAATGCATATAACATCGACTATATATTTAATGGTGTGGTTTCATTGCATCTGTATAAAAAAAAATAGTCGTATAGAAAAGTGAAAAATTTTGGTTTTTCTTCTTTTTCTTGCTTCCGCAGAAGCACATACCAGGGGCAATGTTTACTTTTAATGTACGTTATAGTAAAATAATATGACAAGGGTCGTGAGATTATTTCAATAGTCTAACAAGATGGTTGATCCCTTGTTACAACCTTCCAGGGAGCGTTTGTGGCATTTCAGAACTTCATGCTCCGTGGTATTATTTTCCATTCACTTCACTAGTGCACAATAAACTAACTATATTACGTAAAACACCACCAAATTTACAAAATTTAGAGTCAAATAACACAAGAATATGAATAAAATATAAAATCCACTACATGACAAACTAAGATCCCGCCAACAACTCAAAAGTTTAGGTTAAAAAATCTCAATATTAAAAGTGAATCAGTGAGTGAGACAAGAAATAGTAGGGAGATCTTATAAAATATTGACAGAATTTACAAAGTGATGCTCAATTGTTCAGACGCCATTTTATTTCATTACATGGTCGTATTGTAAAAGGAAGATTTATTCTCTTTCTCTTCCTTAGTACAAGTTAAGGTGAGTAGCTAGTATATAATAAGGCATAATCTAAAAAAAGTACATATTGAAGTTATACTTCTTTTGTCGCGTTAGGGAAAAATGATGAGAGTAAATTTACAATGTGCGCGCACACCGTCAGGAAAAACCGACACCCTGAAGTTTAGCTATAGTCAACATTTTGTTTATTTGTATTTGTTGTTTGTATTTCTTTGTATTAAAACTTTCGATGTATTAAATACCTTTTTTCTATTGTTAGTGTCGTTTTTTCTACAAACGTAGAATAAGGCAAAAGATAAAATTTTTGAAAACATTTTTAACTTGTTACGCCAAAGAAGTATAACTTCTAACGCGTGTGCAGAAGTACACGCACACTTTCTATATATACACATAACACTACATTTATTACTATACGTCAGAGGGTTGCACAGTCGCCATAGTGAAATCTTCACGTGTATCCCGTTCCGGGATCAGCAGACATATCCAGTAACTAAACGGAGAGATCTTTACCAAACTGAGTTGTGATCACCGTCTATTTTTTTATATCATAGGAGGCAAACGAACAGATGGTTCACCTGATATTAAGTGATCACCACACCACTTGCAA
This sequence comes from Antheraea mylitta, assembly GCA_014332785.1. NCBI lineage: Eukaryota > Metazoa > Arthropoda > Insecta > Lepidoptera > Saturniidae > Antheraea > Antheraea mylitta. The sequence goes on from JACEII010000046.1 coordinate 1,035,082, forward strand.
TAAAATGGGGCAGTCGCAAGTGCGTGGCCAACCTGTGTTGGGAGAGGAAGGGAAGGGAAGGGAAGGGGAAGGTAGATGTGTCTCCGGAGCTCTTACTGGTCGAATGACGAATAACAATGCAAGCACTGTTACTTCAGGTCGGTTTTCTGTGGGTCAGGTGGTACTACCCCGGTCGAGCCGACCAATTCATGCTGAAACTAATAGTTTCAACTTCGCTGTACCACCTATAATAATTCCATCACAGTACCTGTGTTTTAAGTCGTATTCCGGCAAAACACCGTCGATAAAAATAAATGTCTTCACATAATAAATCAAGTTCTATAAATATCTCGATTCAACATTAATAATATAAGCAAACAATGAAAAGGTTCCGCCTTGCGTCACACAATAACTAGTAATTTTTATCACAATTCAATAAAGTTAACAATTCTATTTGTATGTTTTAGCTTTATGAGTTTATCTTTTATATTAATTTTGACGTCAATACAGCTTTTTGTCGACAATTTGTATCTTCCAAATGTGTTCAGGATTTAAATGTTACTTGAACTTTTAAATAATCTTTAATATATCTATGCTTATATTATAAAGCTGAAGAGTTTGTTTGATTGAACGCTGCTAATCTCAGGACTTTTTTTCTCGAACTAACTACGCTATTGACCTAGTAAGGTCTTAAAAGCTTCACCGGACTACTAAGGCGAGCGCTTAGGGCACTCAGCCGACTTTATTTGACAACTAACTCAAGGGTGAGAGGCACACCTCGGCTTGGGCTGTTACCTGATACGTACAATTCGCGACCTATATATATATATGTGTACCATATATGTGTACCAAGCATACATATCGGATAATTTTGTAAACTATTTCAGTTCGATAGGGGAAAGAAACGTAACCCTTCCACTTTCATGTGTAAGCATGTATGCGTACACGTGTGTATGGGTGATATGTGTAATGTTGTTGCAGTGATGTAAGATTTTGTGTGAGTGTGTATTAAGGGCTCCACGCCGAGGGAACGAACCTAGGCTTGAGCCGCTGCCGAGGGGGGCCTAATCTGGTAAACGATTTGGTACGTGGTAGAGCCACACTGAAGCTATAACTGGTTTCAGCATGAAGAGCTCGGCTCGCCCGGGGTAGTACCACCCGACCTACAGAAACACCCACGTGAAGTAACAGTGCTTGCATTGTTGCGCTTCATTCGGTCAGTGAAAGCGCCGGAGGCTCACCTCCTCCTTCTCCTATCCCTCCATCCCTTTCTCTCCCTCCTCCTTCCCCTTCTCCCCTTCCCCACCGACACAGGCTGGCAACGCACTTGCAACTTCTCTGGTGTTGCTGGTGTTTATAGGCGGTGGTGATCGCTTAACATAAGGTGAACCACCTGTTCGTTTCCCTCCTATGATATAAAAAAAATGATTAAAACATAAATTGCCCATCAAAAGTTGTCATTATCTCATTTATTTATACAAATAATATAAAATTTTCATGGAAAATGTTTAAGCTGGCCTTTTGCGGGTAATAAATTGGAATAGAACAATTTCATCTGACTGGAATAGTATCCCAAACTATACGGCTTAGCTCATAAATCCCGATTAGACTGGATGAAAGAATAAATCAATAGATTATACTACAATAATATTCGTTGAACAAATAACGTGTCTATTGGAGATTTTATTTGTATTGGGATTATGTATTAGATTAAAGATTGTGTGTAATATTTATTGTAAAGTGCTGAATTATGACTTTACGTTTTATAATTGATATTTGATAATATTGACAGATTTATAGTTAGTAGAGCCACACTGATGCTATTACTGATTTCAGTACGAATGGCTCGGCTCGACCGGGGTAGTACCACCCTCTCACAAGAAACCGACGTGTAGTAACAGTGTTTGCATTGTTGCGTTTCGTTCGGTCAGTGAGCGTGCCGGAGGCCCACGTTCCCCTTTCCTTCCCTCCCTTACCCTGCCCCGTCCTCACTTCCCCACCAACACAGGCTGGCAACGCACTTGCGACTCCTCTGGTGTTGCTGTGTCTATGGATGGTCATGATCACTTAAGATCAGGTGATCGACCTGTTCGTTTGCCTCCTATGATATAAAAAAAATTATAGGAAACTACCGTTTTTTTTTTTACTTTCTTCGAGTATACCCGATATAAAACTTAATAAAAACAAAATATAACCTCTGCCATTAAGAAAGAACGTTCAAGAACAAAATATAAGTTGCATAGATAGATATACCTGCATATTTTATATGAGTACTGATTGTTGGTTTAAATAAAATAAAACCAGCTTACAATGTGACCCGTTCAAAAATCAACGAGGGTCTATTTTACCCTCAGGGGAGTGTTCTGCCTCTAAAGTAATCACACCTTTTTTGAAGAAGGGTTACAAAAATATTAAACATTTCAACCCTTTATTGTATACTTAATATTCTAACAATGCTTACAATATTTACTCAAACGACTTCCATATAATATTTACATGATTTTTATATTACAAATGTCAAAATAATATTGTTCCGTTTTTTCATTAATTTCCTTCTAAGAATTTACCTATTCTTTATTTCGTGTTTCTATGCCGAGATTACAGAGCATAATTTTCCTTACATATATCAAATTGTACTTATTTACAAAAAATGTGTGTGTACTTATGTACACGCTTTAGAAGTTATATTTCTTTGGCGTAACTAGATAAAAATGTTTTAAATTTTTTTATCTTTCGCCTTATTCTACGATTGTAGAAAAAACAACACTAACAATAGAAAAAAAGGTATTCAATACATTGAAAGTTTTAATACAAAAAAATGCAAACAACAAAATGTTGACTATAGCTAACTTCAGGGTGTCGGTTTTTCGTGACGGTTTGCGCGCACAATTTAAAATTTACTCTAAACATTTTTCCCTAACGCGCCAAAAGAAGTATAACTTCAAAAACAGATACGAAATTTCTAGTCTGTTGCATTGTAATTATTGTCACTTTGAATACATTTCCAACAACGTTGTAGTAAAATTAATTCAAATGTAATATGGAAATTTACCCTATAGATATTATGTTATTAAGTAACATGTGTAAAGATATCTCGGATTTATTTAATTTTAATTTTAACCAACACAATCGAAGCGAGAAAGGAAAGTAAATAAGTTTTTTAACGGGGTTATTCACTTAATAACATTTAAATTTAGGTGGCTACCGTAGCTTATATACAATGTACATAAACTCTTTGGTGCCCACCTAATTTGCTGGATTGGCTTAATTTTGTAAAAAAAATTGTTCAAATTCAATTACTTTTTCGAATACCTACAATTTTCAACAAAAACAAGAGTTTCATGAGGAGAATATTGTGAGCAAATCAAAACATTATGTAACAGACGTGACGTAAGAACCCACGTAGTATAATGGATATGACTTTGCTGTTATAAACGACAAAGCGTAGGCAGGTACTATTTTTATACGTCTACCTTCCATATTACGATAATTTACACGAATCACATTTCATCATAAAATTTATTTAACCTTTATCAAAATAATTCTGTAATTCTAAAGAAGCAAATTTCTGGCGAAAGTATTTATAAATGTTTTTTTTTAATTATTCACCTTACATCGTACGTAGCCGTGACGTAAGTCAGGCGTTTGGATAGTCGCCCAGAATCGCCACGCCTAAAGTTATAAACAACGTGCAAGAAATAGAACTCAGCGCTAGATGCAGTTTCAATGAACCTGCTAGGCGCCGTAAACAAAAATTAAAAAAAATACTGTCTGTAGTTAAATATATAGGTGTAACTATATTCCTGACGCGATTTGAGTAAAATTATACAATACAATATACATTATATAATACAATTATTATTAACTACTCCTCCAGGTTTTTCACCGGTACACTAAAGAAGAAAATTGAAACAAACTAATCCTTAATTATACGATCATGTAATAACATAAAATGGCACCTGAACTACCGAAAGTCAACCGCTTAATAATTTTGAAAATCTAGCTGCTGTCTCCTGTGTAACTCACTCATTCACTTTTTATACCAGAAACTACTACTATACTAGCTACGGTTTTCTGTCTAATTCATTCACTTCTTGTACCTGTTAATTTTTTTGAAAATTTAGCTACTTCTCTTGTTTGGCTCCGCAGAAGCATTTGGCAGTGTTTAGTTTTCTTTTCCATGGACGTTATAGTATAATAATATTACAAGCGTCGTGTGATTATTTCAATATTCTAATTCTAACAAGATGGTGGATACCTTTGAGGGCGTTTTTGTGGCATCTCAGAATTTTGATACTCCGTGGTATTATTTTTCATTCGCTTCACTTATGCCCAATAAACTAACTATATTACGTAAAACGCCACCAAATTTACAAAATTAGAGTCAAATAACACAAGATTATAAATAAAATATAAAATCCACTACATGACAGACTAAGATCCCGCCAAAAACTCAAATCTAGCTACTGTCTTCTGATTAACTCACTAATAAACTTTTATAGGTACATGTTAATTTTTTTTTAATCTAGCTACTGCCTTCTGTCTAACTCATTCATTCGCTTTTTATACTTGTTAAAATTTTTGAAAATTTAGCGATTGTTTTCTATGTAACTCACTAATTCACTTTGTATAATACATTTTAGTCATTTTGAATATCCCGCTACGGTCTTCTTTCTAAATCACTTGCTCATTTTTTATAACTGTTAAAATTTTTGAAAATCTATCTGCTGTCTTTTGCCTAACTCACTCATTCACTTTTTATATGGAAGTTTTTTAACCCTTAATTAACGTTTTTATTTTCAAATATTTTTTATGCAAACCTTGTTGTAACAATTGCATAAACGAAAAATAACTTTTACCTAAATAAAGTCGTTTTTTTTCTCGAACTAACTACGCTATTGACCTTGCAATGTCTTTACAACTTCACCGGACTACTAGGGAAGTCGTTCTGAAATGATACGCTCGGCGATTCGTTTTTATTTACACAGAATAGGAAGAACACGAAGATATTACCGAGTAAGTTATACAATAATGCCCACTTATATAGTGGCAAGGCTTGAGGCGCTTCCCGAGGGATATTAAGGGTTTAATAACCACGCATATGATGTTTCAACTATAAATTAGTAAAAGAAACTTAAAGCTGTCGTAAAAGTACTAACTTCCTTGATATATATTTTTAGGCGAAAACACTCTTTAATTTTATCACCTCGTTAAGGCATAACAAATAAAAACAAACGAACGCTTTGGGAGTCGTAAAACAACGTTTAGTCTAGTGATGTTTCTTCTTTAGTGTTTTGTCAAAACGTACAAAATATTTTAAGATTAATGTATACAATAACATTTAATTATAACGTAAACGTATATATAATTGTTAATTAATGAATTAATCTATTAAAAGATTAGCAACTATTTAGTCGATATCAATTGCATGTAACAATCAACGGTCTTTCCAATATTAACTTTTACATTATTAACATTTACATAAGTTATGAAATACTATTTTTTTTAAATAAATTTCCATAACAAAACTGTCTTTCGCTTAGCACAAGAAAAGGTAAAAAGCAACGGTTATTGCCGAATTATTTTTTATCGACTGTTACCGTAGTACATAATATATAAGCTACCCACGCTAAAAGCAAATAATCAGGCATCGTTTGTCACCTTTCCTAAGGACCTCCTCAATACAACAATTTGACGTATATTAAAGTTTTATATCGGTTATTAACAGGGCGACAAATATTTATTTTGTAAACAATTGGTTTAATAAGATATAATATATCACAATAGCTTTTCACCTACGAATATGTTTAAACACATCGTGAATAAAGAATACTCCATTTAACTTTCGTCAATAATTTATTATATTATACTGAATTTACTTCATAATACTTCAGTAAAAGTTTATTTCGTTTAAAGTCACTTACATTTACAATACATTACGAAACCCACAATACTCTTGAAAGTGACTCCAAGAGTTGAGTAATTATGAGCTAACTGATCTCGAGACACAAATGTTCTAGTTTTGTACTACTTATATATTCTTCACAATAGTGGGTAACATTATTTTTTATGTTAGTTAAATTTTTTTTTGAGACATTATATTTATGTTGGTATATTTATATTTTCCTTCCTAGAAGTTGCCAGAAACCATCAATTGATAATAATTACTGTACAGACAACCCACATGGAGACAATAAATATACACGTATATCAAAACCTCTGACAAATATGGTTGCCACATAATTTTACGACAAGGCGACTAAGATATGACGGGGGGTAGATTTTATAATATGTATTATATGAAAAAAGGTGAATCATGATCTCGAATGTTTTCAATATCACATGATTTTCAAAGTGTAGGGGCCCTAGGTGTTCGCGTCATGACAATAATCTAGGGGCGTTGCATGAAGACACGTACAGCTTGACTGCACGCCACGTGTTCAAACCAATAATGTTGTTGTAGTAATCAGACGCACGTAATGGTTACAAATACAATTTGAAAAAGAAATAGATATAGCATTTTTAAAACTTCAGACTATATTTAAAAAAAAGAATATATACGAATAGCCAGCTCTTCGTTCTCATTAGTATACTATGTTGTTTGTAGATTTTTCCTACCTTCCGTAAAAAATAAAAAATACGACGGTATATATGTAATAAAGTTATTTTATTATCTGCTCTGAAAATGATCTCGTTACCTTCGAAGATACACTTGATTATTCTTTAAGGAAAGCGTTGTAAATATATTAAAACGTTTATGGCAACTGGCAACTACTAATATGTGTAATCTAATAAGTTTATTTTTCTTCATTTTGACAAGGGGTGGTTGGCGCATTTGCCGGCGTCTTTAAGTAGATTACTTTAAGTAGGTAACTTTAAATTATAAATAGAATGAATTAGTTGGTCACAACATTGATGTACGTTGGAATCTCTGAATACAACGAAAAGGAATATAATTAAAAAGTAATATAATTCTGGGCATAAAAATAGATGGACAAACCATTAACGCAAACGAATTTAGCCGCTTTCTGACATACTAAATATAACTCATTATAAACTAAAAAAAAAAACTGTTTTCCAAATCTCTGAACGTAATAAATGAATACAAATACCGTATGACATCGAATATATGACGTACATTTTACGTGTTTTAAGCGTCTGTATTCGAAACGCGTCTTATATTCCATGAGAGTGGGTCTCTCTGAACTGAACTTTGAACGGAAAAATTCAATTAAAAGCACTAAAAAGTTTTAAACATTAAGGATGGACGGAAACATTAGAGCAAACGAGTTTGTTTCGTGTGGATGATTTATGCCATGTTTTGATTTATTATTGAAGCGTCAAACGTTTATTTGCCAAAAACTACCCATCTGATTTTGAACAGCTATACAGCCATAAGAATATACTTATTTTTGTAAATTCTCTAGGGTACTTGTTATAATCAGTAGCGTTTTTAATCGATATAATACGATAATTATTATTTCGTCACTAATTTAGTACTTAATATAAGGCTAAAAATGTAATATTACGTATTGAGTAAAATACTAATTTATTTTGGTATTATAGACTTAAACCAATGATTATTAAAGTTAAAATTGTATCTCAATTAAAAAAAATAATGATTCATTGATTTTAATAAGGCCTAATACTTATTTACACTAACGCGTTACATTAACTTTACGCGTTCTGTAGAGGGAATAATAACAAAAACAAATAATTGATCTATTTAAAAATATCAAAACGTTTCTACATTAGAACTGATCAGACAATTTAATTTATGACAATAGTTTAAAAAATAATCCCGATTCGTTTGTAACATCGTGACTTAGAAATTGGAAGTATTCCAACAGACGTCTCCAAAAACTAAACGTATTAGATATTATTAACACGGTCGTGTAAAATTGTCACTACTCTATCCAAATATTACACAGAAACCGTAACTACAATTAACATTATGCCAGACTTTTTTTTTATTCATTAAAATTAATCAACGTTTTACTTTCTACAAAGATAACTTTTTATCTGCAAGTTTGAAGTCAACTCTACTGGACTGCAACTTTACAACCTTGATCAATGTAAAATAAAAACCCACTTCGTACAGCGAAAGTTGTTTACATTATTCGTTCTTGAGAATTAAGTAATTTTTATTTATTTCTTTGTTGTGTCTTATTTTAGGTAAAATTTTAATATAATATCAAACCATTGCTTCTATTTTAGAGCTTAAAAAAATAACTTACCAGTTAAATTCAGCATAACTATAATGAAAAAACAAGAAACAATATTTTCTTTCGGCATCTTGTCAATATAAGTTTATCACTATAATTTAAAAATTATTCACATTTAAACTTCAATTTCAAAACCAACTTTATTAATTAAAAAAAATACTATTTATGTTACAAATGAATAATTTTTTCACTTGTCGTAATTAAATTCGTAAAAAGTTTTCATCAGACGCACACGTCAACATTCTAACCCAATTCCGAATCAACTAACTAGAATGAATGAATACAATAACGCGCGAACAAGTTACAGGAATGAAAATGTCAAACGAGCAAAGAATGTTTGAATGAAGATTCTATACCTGTTGATTATTTTATTCTGTACTGATTATAGAGGAATTACAAACAGATTTGTGTAATTCTTTATATTTAAATTGTACTACTTGTTAATCGTTCTTAGCAGATAATCCTGTCTATTGAATATTACGACTTGCATTACAATTTTATTATTTCTTATTAAGTGTTTTATTATTTTATCACGATGGTCGCTACATTAAGCAACGTTTTATTTGTATGTAGATATTAAAATAGTTTTTTAACGTTTTTGAAAAATAGCCTTGTATAATATATTTTATTGTCTGTATCCTCTGCCTTCCACAGACTCTGTAGCGTACTGGCCATAGAAAATTATCTCTGGCCTTTTTCAAAACAGCGACATATTCGTTGTCACTAAAAGATACAAATTTTTCCTCGACAAAAGTGGACATTAAAAGTTTCGGTTGCAAAGTCAGTGTTTGATTTTATAATAATAACACATTGAACACGCCCCAAAATTGGTGACCCCGACGCATGTGATTGACGCTCAAACATTATCGAGCAATCACAATTTTCACAACAGAACGGCGAGGCCCTATACAACGGTGACTTCTACACTGCACCGACGAATTTCACGACGGCCAACTACGCAGAGGAAAGGACCCCTGCATGACCCGTGACTTCTCCACGTCAAATACAATGGTGAGATCTTTCCTTTACTGAACGTGCAGTAGAAATAACTGACAACCACTCAACGAAGGAAACGAACGAGGACTGTATCTCAGCTTGAATCATCAACCGTCTACAACATGGACTCACCAGCAATGCAATTGGCTTCGCTTAAAGAAATGGTGCAGCAACTTACACATGAAATAGCATCACTAAAAAGCCAAAAGCAACGTGTATCCAGTAGCCGCTCTGTTTCGACCAGCAGAAGACGACACCATTCACCTGCGCTACGATGTTGGTATCACAATAAATTTGGTAGGCAAGCCAAGAAATGTACTCCTCCTTGTAATTGGAGTGAAAAAAAACTCAAGCAGCAATCAGTAACGACGGATACTGATTGCTGTTCATTAGACCATAAGAACCGCCGCTTGTTTGTAACGGATAGGGTTACGAAATATAGGTTCCTAGTCGATACGGGGTCTGATCTATGCTGTTTCCCTTATAGCTGGTTAAGAGAAAAAAGATGCCCCTCTAACTGGGAACTCAGTGACGCTAACGGCAGCTCAATTAAAACTTATGGCACCGTCATTCTCCGACTCGACTTGGGACTACGCCGTGATTTTTGTTGGGAATTTATAGTCGCAGATGTAAGTACTGCCATTATTGGCGTAGATTTTTTGGCACACTACCATCTTTTGCCAAACTGTCACAACAAGAGGATAGAGGATGGTAAAACTGGTCTGTCAGCAAACGCTTCCACAGCCGTTATTGAGCATTCTAGCGTTAAGGCAATAGGTCCCTCGGATTCTGCATTTGCACAAGTGCTTGCAGAATTCTCAGACATTTTCCGACCTCCCAGTCTTCCTCGCTTTCATAAACACAACACAGTCCACCATATCCGGACTACAGATGGGCCTCCAGTATCATGTCGACCTCGTCGGTTAGCTCCTCAGAAACTTTCTGCTGCCAAGAGCGAATTTGAAAGCATGGTACGGAACGGCATTGCCCGCCCCTCTCAAAGTGCTTGGTCCTCTCCGCTTCATATGACGGTCAAGAAAAACCTTTCTTGGCGTCCTTGCGGTGATTATCGCGCATTAAACGCGCCAACAATACCTGACCGTTATCCCGTCCGACATATGAACGATTTCAGCCACAATCTAGCAGGTTCGAAAATTTTCAGTACCATCGACCTGGTAAAGGCGTACCATCAGATTCCAGTATACCATGAGGATATCCCGAAGACCGCCATTGTTACACCATTTGGCCTCTTCGAATTCCCCTATATGACCTTTGGTTTACGCAACGCTGGACAAACGTTCCAAAGATTTATTGATGAGGTCACACAGGGATTGGATTTCGTTTTCCTGTACGTGGATGATATCCTCGTATTTTCTGAGAACGATTCTCTGCACAAGGAGCATCTCGGAATCTTGTTCAAACACCTACAAGATTATGGCGTTATAGTGAACGCATCAAAGTGTGTGTTTGGTGCCCCAGAAGTAGTTTTTCTGGGTTTTTCTATTAACTCAGAAGGAACTCGCCCTCCTCAGGATCGAGTACAAGCTTTAGTGAATTATTCACCTCCTAAAACTATTAGTGGAATCCGACGTTTTCTCGGTATGTTAAATTTTTATCGCTGCTTCATACCTCATGCTGCACAGTTTCAAGCACCACTCATTGACGCAGTAGTCGCCACCAACAGTAAAGGCGCAAAACCATTTTTATGGACGCCCAAGCTGTTGGAGCATTTTGAAGCCTGTAAAACTAGTCTTTCAAAGGCAACTTTACTTCAACATCCAATTAACGATGCACCTCTCGGTCTGTTCACAGATGCTTCCAGCATTCACGTGGGATCGTGTTTGCAGCAACAAGTCAATGGTCAATTGTATCCTTTAGCTTTTTTCAGTAAAAGTTGACTTGCAAACAATCACAATGGCCTGCTTATTACCGAGAGCTGTTAGCAATATACGAAAGTGTACAACATTTTCGTTATATTTTAGAAGTGAGCAATGCTACCATTTTCACTGACCACAAACCTCTTTTATACGCTTTTGTACAAAGACGAGAGAAGCTTCCGCCTGCACAGCTGAACCAACTATCTTTCATCAGTCAATTCATAACTGACATTCAATACATTCTTTAAAACCTTTGTTCTGAAAACCTTATTGCTGATGCCATGTCACGAATTGAGGCAATTTCATTAGAACAAGAATATGAAACTTTAGCACGTTCTCAAGGCACTGATGAAGAACTTCAAAATTTATTGAAAAATGGTTCAAGCCTTAAACTTACCAAAATTAATATTCCTGGTACTGGCGTTTCTCTATTTTGTGATGTTTCCACAGATAGGCCACGTCCGTATGTGACTCCAGAACTGCGGCGGGTTATCTTCAATAAGCTACATAATTTGAGCCATCCCGGCATACGAGCTACCACCCGCCTTGTCACCGAGCGGTAAGTTTGGCCATCCGTCAATAAGGGATGTCGCGAGTGGTCACGAGCGTGTCCTGCCTGCCAACGCAGTAAAGTCTCCAAGCATAATACCGCTCCCCTCAGAAATTTTAAAACCCCATCTGGTCGATTCCTCCATGTCCATTTGGACATCATAGGACCATTACCTGTTTGCGATGGTTATCGCTATTGCTTAACAGCAATAGACAGGGTAACGAGGTGGCCAGAAGTATGGCCAATGTTTCTATAACTGCAGAAGAAGTGGTAGAGACCTTTACTAGAGAATGGATCTCTAGATTTGGCATACCACTCTGTATCACGACCGACCAGGGTACTCAATTTGAGTCTGACTTATTCCACAGACTCCTCAGCTACTTTTGCCACTAAACGACAAAGGACAACCGTATATCACCCACAGGCAAATGGTATGATAGAGCGCGTACATAGGCAACTTAAGGCCTCTTTAATGTGCCATAAACAGTCCTGGCTGAACGCTCTACCGTTTGTACTTTTAGGCATGCGCTCCACTTTTAAAGAGGACCTCAAGTGTACAGCCGCCGAGCTCATGTACGGTGAAACATTGAGACTCCCAGGAGAACTACTTGTTGCACCTCAGAACCCTATTGGTGAAGATCCTGCTGATTTGGTCGTTAGGGTGCGTAAGCATATGTCGAACATTCGACCAGTTCCGGCATCTCGCCATGGTAACCAAAAGTCTTTCTTTTTCAAAGACATATCAGCAGCTACGCATGTATACTTGCGTGATGACGCTGTTCGACGCCCTCTTCAGCCGCCTTATACTGGACCATTTCAGGTTCTTGAACGGTCAAGTGACGGCAAAACGCTCACTTTGGACATTAAGGGTAAGAAAGTGGTAGTCAGTATCGATCGCGTCAAACCTGCTTTCTTCTCGGAAGTTACTCCTCAACCCTTATTTCCACCACCTTCACCAGCCACATCCGTTCCTCCTATCCTCAAGCCACCTACAGACAATTTATTACCCTCACCCTACGTTACTCGATCTGGACGTCGTGTCAAATTTAAACCGACGCTAGATTTGTAAAGAACTTTTATGTATACAGTTGTATTATTGCCATTTTAACTAATTTATGTGTATTATATTTTTTTTTTTTAAGACTTTGTTGTAACTTAATGTTTTTATATCAATTCTTTGTAACTGTAAGTCTCTATTTCTGTACACTTTACTTTTTATATTAATGTAAATATGTGTATAATGCTCTGCTTTATAAATGTTTTTATACCGGGCTTTCTTTACTAGGGGGGTGGTGTAGCGTACTGGCCATAGAAAATTATCTCTGGCCTTTTTCAAAACAGCGACATATTCGTTGTCACTAAAAGATACAAATTTTTCCTCGACAAAAGTGGACATTAAAAGTTTCGGTTGCAAAGTCAGTGTTTGATTTTATAATAATAACACATTGAACACGCCCCAAAAACTCTTACGTTTAGTGTTATGTTCATACCAATTATACTGTCCTTGTAATACGTATCATATAATCATAAGAGATAATTTCTTACCTATCTAAAATAAGGATTGGTATACATTATTTCAGACGTCTTATATTTTTGAAACCATGTAAGCCGTGTATAGATACTACGTCACAATATTTCCTCCTCTGTTGTGTTTACAAATATTTCTCGCATTCCTTCGAGTTTTTTCCAACACATAAACACAGTAAGATTATAATGTAGGTGTGAACAAAAATTTTATCTTTCTAAAAAGTTTAATCTTATTGAGTCTGTGATCACGGTAGAGTACTCTGTGATAGATTGTCAAATGTCAACTGACCAAAGAATGAATGAAATTATTAAACCAGAGATATCTATAATAATTGTTATATGTCGATGTACAAAACTGTGGAAAATTGCATATTATAATCACAAATTACTATGAAAGAAATAGTAGTCAGAAAAAATGTTGAAACAAAGTAGAGTATAATCAATCGTTAACATTAAAGAATTCTTATTTGTTATAACCTTTAATAGCAGCAAAAATGTTAAGAAATATTTTAAGATCAAGAACGCTTAATATCTTACTAAAACGATATGAAAGTTCAGATAAAGAGGTAACTGTTTACGACCCTTTTGTGACACAACCTAAGAAAAACAAGCAATCGTACCTAGAAGTGATTAAAATATTCGAAGAACGAGATACCAGGCGTCGCGGACATGTAGAATTTATTTACGCAGCTTTAGGTAGGATGAAGGAGTTTGGTGTACATAAGGATTTAGAAGCCTATAAAGCACTGGTAGAAGTGTTACCTAAAGGCAAACTTATTCCAACAAACATATTTCAGTCAGAATTTTTGCATTATCCAAAACAACAGCAATGTGCTGTCGACTTACTCGAACAAATGGAAGATAATAGTAAGTAAATGTGTGTATCTTATTTCAGAGAAATAATTTATAAAGAAATGACAAAATGTATAGATTTCATAAATCAAAGTTAACTATATATTCTGATATTCTATCAACAGAGGTAATGCCTGATACAGAAATGGAACAAATGCTGTTGAATGTATTTGGCCGGAGAGGTATCGCACTTCGCAAGTTTTGGCGGATGATGTATTGGATGCCTAAGTTTAAGAACCTGAGTCCATGGTATTTGCCGGATGATCTGCCAGTAGAGACCTTAGAGCTGGCCAAATTAGCTATAGAAAGAATAACATCAGTTGACGTGGATATGAAAATTAATGTTTGGCAGGTGAAATACAAGACATTTACTAATATCCTTTCATTTTGGTTAGAAGTCAAATAGGAAATTAAGAAGAAAAATCGTAGTTGCATTTTCCACTTTATGTTACTTCTTGTGTTAATGTTACTTATTTAATTTTGATCATAAAATATAAGTAAGATATATAAATTCCTTAATGATAAACAGTTTCCATCATAGGAGGCAAACAAACAGACAGGTCATCTGATGTTAAGTGATCACTATCATCCATAGACACCTGCAACACCAGGGGAGTCGTAAGTGCATTGCCATGCCAAGCTTTGTTTGGGGGAAGTAAGCACTGTTACTTCACCGCAGTTTTCTTTAAGAGGGTGATACTACCCCAGGTGAGCCGACCCATTCATGCTGAAACCAGTATTAGCTTCAGAGTGGCTCTACCACCTACATGTTAGAATCAGTGATGCACAAAGTGTAATTATGTTTTCTGCAGATTTGTGAAAATGTCCTATAGTTTTCATCAATTTTTATGCTTCATACATACTTTAGTTTTAGTACAGCCACCATGCAGTTTGATAATTCAGATTAATACATATAGATTAATAAAATCAGCTGAGTGCCTTAAGTGCTCGCCTTTCAATAGCATAGTCAGTTCGAAAAAAAGCATACTATTTGTTGAGGCACTATTGATGTATATATATATATATATATTATTTGTCTCAGTATTTATTAATATTCATCTCTCATTAAAGCTAAATCAAACAACTGTATACATATCAATTTGAATAGCTAAAATTATTAGTGAATTGAATTCTTATAGCAGTAGACATTAAAAACGTATAATTTGGTAGAGCCATGCTGAAGCTATTGGATTCAGCATGAATGGGTCGGCTCGCCCGGGGTAGTACAGACCTCTCACAAACAACCAATGTTCTATTGTGTTTGGTCAGTGAGAGTGCCAGAGGACTGCCTCCCCTTCCCTTCCCCAAACACAGGCTGGCAACACACTTGCGACTCCCCTGGTGTTGCAAGGGTCTATGGACAACTGTGATCACTTAATATCATGTGACCAGTGTATTCGTTTGTCTACTATGAAATAAAAAAAAAATTAAAATTACAAGCAAAGGGAACTTATATTGTGGTTTTTCTGTTAGACAGAAGAAATAGAAGCATCATTAGACAAAACTTGGATTGTTAGTGCTCAGAGTGAAAGTCAAAGAATTCTACTATCTGAGCAACCTGTTGATGAACCACTAGTAGTAAGAGGACCATTTGATGTGTATTTGAGAGATCAAGTTGTTACATATTTTTTACTCCTTGGGAAAACTAGGCCAGAAGTTAAGGATGATACAGATCCAGATGGTATGTATGAATTGTTTAGCTGTGATAAGATCTTTGTACTTTTACGAAAGTACAGTAATATATATATATATATAGATAGATAAAAGTGTCTATAAATTGGCATTACTAAACTTATTTAAAGGCTTTCTTAATAGAAAGTAACAGAAGAGAGAGTAACAGTAGAAAGAAATATAGTATTAGGCAAATTATTTAACATAATGCCATAAAATACTCCCGTCTACTGTTTAATTTCATGTATAATTTCTTAACTTTCTAGTACTATTTACATAAGTACTTAGAGTTTGGAACATTTTAACTACAAATAATTCTGGTGTTTGTAAATGAAAATTTGTATTTAAATAAAATAACTTGTATAGTGTTTAAATAAAAAGCAAAATTTAATTGTTATTACACTTGTTACAGATGTTTCTAATTTAAAGAAAACACCAGGGATTCCAGGTTTTTTAGGAAGTACAATGCTACCGGCTGTAAAATGTACAGTACATGAGCAAGATGATGGAACCATAGTATCAGTTTGTGCCACAGGTATTAAAATTTTTAATTTAATTTTTATATTTTTCTTGGAATTATATTTTTCAAATAAGTATTTATATTAAGACATAGAATATTCTCATGTATTAGTCAAATATTCGTGAAGTAACATAGTCTTTTTTGCAAGAATTTCATAACATATTGTATGAATGGTATTTTATTGCAAGACAACCTTGAATTCAGAGGCTATATAAAAAAGTTAATATATACTTAAAATTTTGAGATGTGGTGAAACCTGTACACATAAATAAATTCAGTTGGCATTTCTTTTGCACTCTGAATATAGGTGTAAGTTAAAGCTTGTATATTGTTTAATCAAGAGTTTAATACAATGTAAAATTCAAATATGATTTTAGATATCTGAAATTATCATTTCTATTATTTTTATATCATAGGAGGCAAACAAACAGATGGGTCACCTGATGTTAAGTGATCACCACCGTCCATAGATACTTGCAACACAAGGGGAGTCGCAAGTGCGTTGCCAACCTGTATTTGGGAGGAGGGAGGGCAGGAAGGTTAGGAGGGAGGGAAAGGGGAGGGTAGGTGGGTCTCCGGCTCTCTCACTGACTGAACGAAACGCAACAATGAAAGCACTGTTACTTCACGTTGGTTTTTTGTGAGAGGGTGGTGCTTCCCCGGACGATCCTTACATTGTATTGATTCATACAATATATATTTATAACGAAATCTGCATAACAATATTCAGAGTGGTGAAAAAATTCGACAAGGACTGCAATTTAGTTTCAGATCTTATAGTTTGCAGATAGTATATACAACAACCTTGCAATATATGTGATAGCGATATACAATGAACAAAATTGCACTATCATATTTTAAAGTGGAAGATAATATAAAAATGTATATGGCCAATATATAAAATATTAAAATTTTGTTTACAGGTACCTCATCAAGAGATTCCTTATTATCCTGGATAAGATTACTTGAAAAACATGGTAATCCAGTTCTATCAAACATACCTGTTATTTTTACTCTCACTGCACCATCAACTGATATCTCCATACAAGAAACTCAGCCTGTCTTAAAAAGCGACAATACTTCAAATTGAGATATAAATTATATTTATATAGTAGATAACTTTAACTAGTAAAATGTTTGGTTGTACAAAATCTTTCATTTTGAATTAGATTCACCACTTTCTTGTTATAGTTAGAATATCATTAAAATTATGTCTGGAGTTTTTGACGGGATTCTAGTCTGTCATGTAGTGGATTTTATATTTTATTCATGATCTTGTGTTATTTGACTATACTTTGTAAATTTCGTGGCGTTTTACGTAATATAGTCCCCTCCCCTATATCCCTTCCCCAAACACAGGCTGGCAACTCCTGGTTTTCAGTATATAGTATCTTATCTATGCTCCTGGTGTTGCAAGTGTCTATAGGCAGCGGTGATCACTTACATTAGGTGACTCGCTTGCTCGTTTTCCTCCTATGACATAAAAAAAAAGTGAAGTGAATGGAAGACAATACCAGAAAGCATGAAATTGAGACGCCAAAAAAATGTATTGGAAGATCTAACAAGGGAGCCACCATCTTGTTAAATATTGAAATAATCACATGACACTTGTAATATTATTAATTACATGATGACAATGGCAGTAATAATCTGAAAGATTGGTTGCCAAAAGCAAAGATAAAAAAAAGAAACTATGCCTGTCCTTATAGCTTTTAATAGGTTTCCTAAGAGAAAAGAAGAATTATCTACATAAAGACTTTATTATAACAGATTACAGAATTAGAGAACACTAATGAATAAGGAAGTTACACAGATAGTTCAGAATTCTATTAAGATAAAATTATTTACACAGGTATATACATAAATTTAAACAATATATAATCTATATTCATAGCTTCATTATCACAAAGAGTCTGATAACACATCCACAATATTGAGAGTTCATTACACTTAGAATGTTCACAAAAATTTACATAATATTTAGGATGTGAAGTAAACCTGAGTGATGGGGACAAATTGAATAAAGAATTTTATTTTATGTCCAATCATAATCCTCATCAACTTCGAATGAAATAGTTCCCCACTGTCAGGTAATATTGTGCCAGTCTGCCTGTGGTAATAAGTATGTTTCATTATCGCTCTTTACAACTGTTATACCAGCACCATAGAATGGTATAACATATGCTGATCCATCAGAAGGGCCTACAACCTGCAATAAAATAACACATCATTATATTATGCTAAAAATAATAAATAGAATTTGACTCAACAATATGATCTATCATTTATCAACAACTATATGGCCCGATAGTGTTTTATTGTAAAACTGCATAAAGAGATGCAAAATCATTAGTCCATAAAAAACATCATTTTATCTCTCATTACTAAAGACTATAAAAACAAATTTACCTGTGCAGCTATTAGTATAATGTCCAATAACTGTCCAAGGAACATAAATCCCAATGTGCATAATTTTGCTAACCCTATACCAGGATAGCCAAGGTAAAACCTATCTAATCCAAACATGCCCAGAAATACAGACAGAAGTAAAGCTATCTCTAATGAATATCCATTTCTGTAATTAAAAAGATTACATTAGAAACAACTATAAGACTCTTAATAGTAACATATCACAAGGAATTGCGTGAAAATGTATTACTGGCTCAGCTTTCCATTGACGTCCGTCGAGTTGGGGGTTGATAATTTTTTTACAGAAAGGTTATATTATAAGCACACATAAAGTTCAACATGTGTAGATATGTAGGGTTAGTACTCCTCCCCACTCTGTTACAACCCGCAATGGAAAGTTGTACCATATTACTCTTAAGGGTAATAAAAAGAGTGTTATTATAGTTGTACTATATATAATTTTATCTTACGTCCATTTGCATGGCATTTTCCTCCAAAATGTTGAATTGTTTGTTTCATTGCAAATTATGTCATCAGCTGCTAAACACAAGACTGAAAAGCAATAATTATTCAAATAATTACAAAGTAATGCAGATAGCAATTAAACACCAAATGAATTTATGTTACAAACAAACATTTTATTACTCATACTGAACCTTCTGCCTCCCCTTCTGACGGAATCTCTTTCCCCTTAACACAGCCTCGAAACTGTTGAGTATTCGGATCTATTTGATCTCCGAAAGTCGGATGTGGACAAATGTATTGCCCCAGGCGCAATGTACTGCAATCAACTTTTATTTTATCATCTTTGACATCAGCAGAAGCATGTACTTTTGAACCCAAAAGTAAACAAAAACAAAAAATGTAAATCGTCATATTATTATTTGTGATTACAAAGCACATGAGGAGCATTTACGAGCATCACGGACAAAATATTGTACTAATTTCATCGCAGATTTAAAACAAGTAATAGAGATAAATATAAATGATATTATGTATTTCTTCAATTGGTTTAAAATATTTAAAATATTCTGAGCTTCCCAATTCCTGTATTACTCAATGAATACAAGACGTCACTGCTGTCACTAGTGTGCTAGATAACAGTCACTAAACAGTGTTGCTAACAGTAAAAACCAAGAGATTTGTACTGAAACAAAAAATCTTTCTATTATTTTTATAATATTCATCTAATAGATTTTTTTATTATCAATATTCATTACTTGTACTAGTAACAACGCTATAAAATTATTAACTGTTGCATTGTATAATTGAAATATTGAAATTATAGTTTCAATGACACAAAAGGTATTAAGTTGTAGATTGTTAGATAATAGGTACACATTTAATATATTTATTCAAGGAACTACAAACACTTTATTGTAATCGGTTGAGTGCCTTAAGCGCTCCTTAGTAGTCCGGTAAAGCTGTTAAGACCTTGCTAGGTCAATAGCCTAGTCAGTTCGAGAAAAAAAAACACTTTATTCAAAGCGATCAGTAAGATAAAAATTAAAATCTGAAAGTATCTACAATTGTAAAATACATTGTTTTAAAGATGCTAAAAATTAAATAAATGATAATTTTAAGCATTCTATCGAAGTCCAGATAATGCCAAGTATCGACAGTACCTTGAGTACTGTTTACAAATTTTAATTGATAATGAACCATCATTTCAATGAAATTGTATCAAAAAGTTAGTGGGTATATTATATGCAGGTTCCAAAGAATAAATAGGTAAATAACTTTACTTTGTTTATTTATAATTTCTTGTCAGGTTCGTATTATATTATGTGGTTGTCAATGATAATCTAAGTAAAAAAATGTAGATTCGTCATAAGCGCTTCAACAGCGCCTTGTTAAAACTCGGCTAGCTAGCCAATGTGATCCCAGTATCGTACCAGCGTTATTGGAAAGATGTCATATTCTGACCTTTTACAAAATGCCTCAATACGAGGATAGCAAACGCCATCCTGTGTTATGAAATATTGCACAAACTATGCATGCAAGCTTAGAGCTTAACTTACAATTTATTTATTCACATATTACTATTGCCACGAATTAATTAATATTTTTAAATATCAAATAATATGAAACCAAAAAATATTACGCACAGAAATGGTAGATTTCAAAGAAACAAAGCAAGATGTCATATCTGTTTTGATTACTTTTTATTATTGACGGGCAGATATAAGAAATATATATTTTTTTTCGAGATGGAAACGCTCTAAACCTGAAAAGATCTTTACAGCTTCACCGAACTATTGAGGCGAGCGCTAAAGGCAATCAGCCGATTTGGGATGTTTGGGCGAATAACTCAAGGGTGCACGGCACACCTCGGCTTGGGCTGTCGCCTGTTTTGTGCAAAAATCGCGACCTATCTGAGCTAACCTAAGCTAAGCTATCTAGGTATACGTATATGAGTTATTGAAACATGCATGTGTACCAAGCATGCATGCCTCAACAACTCCTATATGTATTTTGTGTCGGAATATGACATATAACTTTTTTCACCACCGGTATAAAGAATACATCATCATACTTCTACATATTATCTAAGTTAGTGTGGTAGTCCGGTGAAGCTGTTAAGACATTGCTAGGTCAATAGCTTAGTCAGTTCGAGAAAAAAAAACTAAGTTAGTGTGAAATCACAATATTAATTTAAGTATTGTATGTTATCATATCATTTTTTTGTCAAAATATTATGTAGGTACTTAACGTATATACCCTTTTACTTATAGTGATAGTATCTTACTAATGAGCTTTATAATGTGATATCTGTGTGACGGTGTGTTATTCATTTAGCGACTCGTTACATCTTGAATTCTTGACAAACGATTTCAGGTTTTTAAATCATGTATGATCATCAAATATCTGTTCAAAGGTAATTTTATGACATGGAAAATTTAACAGCGGCCAAACCATATTATTGGGTGGGTATGAGAGTGGCCACGCAATCTATCTTCTTAATCGGATGTCTAGCGTAGGTGTTTTGCTACGTATCTTTTTTCTGTGCGTAGTTGTATCTAAAAAGTTCAGTTCATTACAGACTATTATTTGCTTTTGACATATTTCATGTGACATAGAACTTACCCTTTCTAACGTGAAAATGTGAAACCAGGATTTTTCCCTCTCTGAAATATTCTTCTTATTTGTTGATATTTATTTTTAGAGTTTCACTTCAATTGCATTTTTTTTCTCTAATTCTTTTCGTACTATTAGAGTCTCCGCCAATCTTTTTGACCACTATGAATAGTTGAGCAGAACACATATTTAGGCAATCTATATCTATCAATATACTCGTATAATTAGAATGTAACTCTAACGTGTCCGTACTTTTTAGATTCCTATGAAATTTTTTCAGCTGTCTTGGAATAAGTTATAAAATACATTTCAATCATTTCTTTAAATGTCTGTCTGTCTGTTAGGTTGAATACACATCACTGCTAAAGTACTGGGTACATAATAAAATATCGCCAAGAAAATCATAAATCATATCCTCGAATAACATTTAGTCTTGGTTTCATTAAAGTCGGTTCATTCTATCAAAAGTTATTGTACTTTTAATGGCGACGCGACTTATATCTAGAGAAAAGTAGATAAGTAAATGCACTTAATATATACAAATAATTTTATTAGTTACTATTTTTTTTTAATTTTGGTTTTTCCTCTCGTGTTACCGGTGTCCATGGGCGGCGGTGATCACTTACCATCAGGTGACCCGCATGTTGGTTTGCCACCAATGGTATAAGAAAAAAAGGTGAAGTCGTGGGAACAGCTAGTTATATTATATTCACAATCGAGACAACTTAAGGATAAATAAATGCCAATTTATTATACAGTTATATCTTAACTTTTATTTGTAAACACTTGACTGTATTATGCACAAACCCGAGATGACGGCTATATTTAGAGGGATCAAAGAGACTGACGAGAACTGTAGTTTGAAATGCACGAATAATCAAACTTTTATGTGTGAAGAATATATAATTAATGTTTAATACACCCCCATGTTGTAATAATTAGGAAAAATCCTTTTTTCAGTAAATAATAATAATTAATAAAAAAAATATTGAGTAGAAGAGTTTTTTCTAGGCTTAGGTTTAATTACTTTATCCACGACATATTGGTGATTTCAAATGTAAAAGAAAAATTAATTCTATTTTTTTTAGTTTTGTTTTGTGTTATTATATTCTTTCTCAAGCTGTGAATGTTTTACATATGATAATTAATAATTAATTTTTTTAATAATATAAATTTTCCATCCGGATTACTGTTGTGGTGTGATTTATTTATATAATATTCAAATAACTTAACTTTAACTCAAACAAAAAAAAAACCGTGAAAGTCCCTAAAGTAATTCATAGTTTAACTATATAGGTACATGAAATCCAATTAATCTGAGTGGCTTTTACAAAAACGTGCAGTTATTTAGTGAGTGCACTCTATCGAATTAAGTGTCCACTCCTCATGCGAATTGCTGAATTTTTAACAATAAAAGTCGCAGACAATGTTTTTACATTTACCGCTTCACCAATACATTTTATGAAGTTTTAACCACTTTTTTCGTGTTTTATTTATATACCTAACTTGCACTTGCGTTTCTACTTATGAGTATATCTTAGGTAATTGTATAATTTTATTTTTACGTACCTAAACGTTACATAAATAAATCGATACGTTTGTTATACACAGTTTAGAGAAAAGTGTCTGGAACTCACAAGAAATATTGACATTCTAGTTACCTTTAAAAAAAATAATAGGACAATCTCACATACATAGATTCTTATTTTCAAGCTAAGCGTTTGAGTAGTTTCTATTATAGTATTAAAACAAAAGAATTTAAATAAAGATATTTAAGAAAGTTCTAGAATTCAGAGTTATTCTCATAAAAATTCGGTAATGTATGTAAATTAAACCCACCGTCTTGGCTCAATAGTACGGCTTACTATTAATTACTACGCTACCAGACTTATAAGTACCTATTAGATTTTTTATTTTAATTCTTAATAATTTCATTTGATAATTAATTTGATGTTTATATGAAGTCATTTTATACTTACAAAGAACAAAATGATACAATAGTAAACTCTGAAGTCGATTTTTCTATACTGAATTTTTCTTTAATGCAAACCCTAATATTGGCAGTGTGTTTTCGGTTATGATATTTAATAACGTTTTAATTTTTTTATTACGAAGTTCATTAATACAATAGCGACGAGATCATCAACTTTTCGAATGGGCAAAGTTTTGCAGATTCATTATCAATTCACATAACTCTGCTAACAAACCGTCCAACGGATTTCACTGCATCCGGGAAGAGGGCGCAGCTAACAACTCAACTTTACAAAGTTGATAGACTTTAGTTCGTTACGAATCGAATAGAAGGTGATCTAGTTATTACAAAGTTTATCTGCTTTCAGATGGGAGTTTGAAGATGTTTTATTTGATTTTCTCATTATAATTTAGTTTAGAAGTTTAGTTACAATCTATTTCAAACACAAGTTTGTAGTCATTTATCTGGGTAATCATATTTGGTTTAAGCCACCGGAAACTTCTATGAATGATTCATCAAACTTACTAATATGATGCAAAAAAAATTACAGGCTTAATTATGCCTTGTATTACATATGCGTCCGTTCCACTAACAGGCGGTTTCAATAGTCTTTTTTTACTATTTAGCGTTTCGTTATTTTATTTTATATGACAAAAGCATTTGTTTTTTTGAGATTACGATAGTATTTTTATTAATTAATCTTTTTAAAATACTGTCATTACTGCACAAATATAATATGTAATTTTAGTGAATTTAATATTTATATAATATTAGCTTCTGCCCGCGACTTTGGGCTAACGCTAACACGCAGCAGAAGCTCTCAAGATGAAAAAAAAAGATTTTGAAACATTCTTCATTGGTCTTAGCGTGATTATATATAGCCTATAACCTTCCTCGACAAATGAGCTATATAATATTGAAAGTAATTTTCAAATCGAACCAGTAGTAGTTCCTTTTTTTTTTTTTTACATGGGGAAATCCCTTCAGAGGCCCACCCTGGCCGGGCTGCTAGGGTAGGGTATGTCCGACTTGCACGGACTAAAACCCCATGGTGCCTCCTTACACCTGTTGGCCGGGGAGCAGGAACTGCCTACGGCACTACCTCTGCTCAACCGACAGGTGTCGGCCCCTCTTAAGAGGCCCCTTCTGCGGCCTGAGGGGTTAAGGTGGAAGAACCCTCAGGGAGGGGCGGGTGTTAAACCCCCCCCGACGAACTGTCGGAGTCACACGGCACAATGCGACTCTACTGCGGGGCCTGCTACAGTGCTGGGCGACGGACGTGCCCGCGTCACGTCGCCCACAGGCCCTTTACGGCGGCCTAAGATCGTCTCCGACCCGTCGCCGCCGTGTTCGTCGGCCGCGGGAGAGGAGCCTGGTGGTCTGCTCTCTCTCCCTCTCCGCCGCCTCCTTAACGAGCATAACTGTCTCGCAGAATGAGGCGACGGAGTTCCACCCGGTCTCGCTCTCAACCATCTTGCAGATGACAGTCGAGAGCGAGAGATCCGGGCCGATGGCCGCGACAAGCTCACGGCGTGGCACATCCCAGGCGGGACAAACTTCTAGCGTGTGCTGCGCGTTGTCCGTCGCGCAGCCACAATTATGGCACCCTGCAGCTGGCTCTCGACCTATCCGGCACAGGTAACTCCCGAAGCAACCGTGCCCCGAGAGCACCTGCGTCAGCCGAAAGCTTAGGGTGCCACTCCGCCTGGTGAGCCATTCGACCATGACCGGCCGAACAGCTTCAACGATTACCACGCCTGAGATTGGTCGCTCAAGTCGTCGGCGCCATTCGTCAACCACTAGGACCTGGTAGAGCTGGGACCTCAGTGCATCGATTTCCCGAGGCGAGAGTCGTCGTCCCCGCTCCAACGTCTCCACGCGTATATGGTAGAGGGACGCGTGGGCTCTCGCTTCCAGGTCCCAAGGTGGGGATCCGGCTAATAGGGAGGCCGCCACGTAGGAGATCGTGCGGTATCCGCGTATGGCTCTGACGGCCATCGCCCTATGCGATTTCCGCAGGTGGGCGATGCTGGTGGCCGTCAGGCCGTCCGCCCACGCGGGGGCCCCGTACAGGGCCATTGACCGCACGATCCCTAGGTACAACTTCCGGCAGATGTTGTTGATAGTTCCTGAGATTACCCCCTACAACGTCACAAAATCACAAACTTTATAATATTAGTATAGATTACTTATATGATGCTCGCTACTTCGAATATGCTGTTTATTTGAATACGTAATGCATTTTGTGTTTTTCTCTTTTTTAATTTGAGACTTAGGTCCACAAAGAACATGTCAGTCCCATACATTTTATGTATACCTAGAGGAAAAAACATAAGTAACATTGCATGCCCTACGGTAACACATCGGTTTAATCGCGTAGATAAAAAAATAATTTCTTAAAAGTTCAACAACTTTATACTAAATGAAGTTATGTTGTAAATTTTCTTTAACCTGTATTAAATTTTATCATTACTAATTTGCCATTATGTTGATATATAGTCTAATAATAATATAACTGGCTGAAATCAGTTTAACTGTTTAGGACAATTTGGGGTGTCGAGTAACATCTTAAGACTTGAGACACCCAAGCCAACCTCACCTGACATAGACATTCGCAGCGAATTCAATCTCAGGGATTACATCGGGAGCATAATTTCCACTGCATCTCGGAGACTCGGAATCCTGAACAAGGTGCAGCGGTTTTT
Source organism: Antheraea mylitta (assembly GCA_014332785.1). NCBI lineage: Eukaryota > Metazoa > Arthropoda > Insecta > Lepidoptera > Saturniidae > Antheraea > Antheraea mylitta. The sequence goes on from JACEII010000046.1 coordinate 1,061,443, forward strand.
CACGCCTGATCAGCTATACCTCTTTTATAAGGCACAAGTCCGGCCTTGCGTAGAATACTGTTCGCACCTCTGGGACGGTTCCGCCAAATACCTACTAGATGCCCTGGATAGGTTGCAGAGACGAGCTGTCCACATTGTTAATGATGCAGACATTACACAGTTTATAGAGCCGCTTCAGTTGCGCAGAGATATTGCCTCACTGAGCGTGTTCTACCGTCTGTATCATGGCAAATGTTCTGCAGAGCTATTTAATTTAATCCCTTCCTCTCCTTTTCATAACCGAACCACTCGCGCTGGGCTTCGGAGCATAGTTTTACGGTTAATCTTATCTGGGCACGAACTAAAAAGTTCGCAACTTCTTATCTTTGCCGTACCGTGAAGCTGTGGAACAATCTCCCGGCTAATGTGTTCCCTCCTTCCTATAACATGGGGTCCTTCAAGCGTAACGTGAAGAGACATTTACGCAGGCCGGCATGACAACGGCGTCCGCCGAGGGATGGCGTGTTTCTCGGTGGTCGCCATTGTTTTTGGATTGTACTGTGCTCACCATCAGGCACAGTGCAGTCACTTTGCTGTGCTACAAAAAAAAAAAATATCTGCACACGGTGCACCCTGCTGATCAACGAACGAGGCAATGACGATATCGGGGTGGTAGGGTTTTACAGCCTGACTGGGTCGCAACCACTATGTACATGGCGAAAAAGCCCGTCATAGTGACTCGCTTGTGCGCGTCGCGTTTCGGGATCAGCCTGTGCATGTCCAGTACCGGGTGACATTCGTCATTATGACCGGCATGACAGCGGCGACCGGCGATGGATAATTTGTCTCTCGGTGGTCGCCAGTTTTTGGATTGTACTATGCTTACCATCAGGCATAGTGCAGTCACTTTGTCGTGCTTCGATAAAAAAAACACGACATTTTTGTTTTATGTTATTAATAATATTATAAATGCGATTGTGCGTTGTAACTATTTAACCAATACTCTTTGACATTCTTCATAAATGTTGTCACGGTAACTAGATTAAGCTCCTCTCGGCAGAGGCTCAAGTCTAGGTCCGTTCCCTCGGCGTGAAGCCCTCGAGTCCGTTGCTCGCGCGATACAGTGACACAAAATCTTACATCACTGCGACAACATTACACATATAAATCACCTCCACACACGTGCACACATACCCATGAAAGTGGAAGGGTCTTATTTTTTTTTCCTTATCAAACTGAAATAGTTTTGAAAATTATTTGATACGAAATACATATAAGAGTTGCTGAGGTATGTATGCTTGGTACACGTATATGTTTCAACAATTTATAACTCGTATATATATGAATAGTTAGCTTAGCTTAGCTCAGGTAGGTCGCGAATTGTATGTATCAGGCAACAGCCCAAGCCGAGATGTGCCGTGCATCCTTGAGCTAGTTGTGAAAAAAAATCAGCTGAGTGCCTTAAGCGCTCGCCTTAGTAGTCCGGTGAAGCTGTTAAGACTTTGTTAGGTTAATAGCGTATACAGTTCAAAAAAAAAATTTCAAGGTACAGAAAAGGACATAACGTTCTTTATATCTAAAAAAAATATTACTAATCCCGAGGGATAGATCAAATCTCTATTAGATGTATGTACTTACATACATCATACCTATTATTTTGACACGTAGATAAGTAAATAAAAAACAGTTAAATTCGTTGAACTTTATTTTGTTATTACATTTTTCAATTATGACTAATTATATCGATTAATACACACCAAATATTACTAAATCAATATAATAACACATTGTATGTCTTGCTTATCTTATTAACCGCGCCACCCAGTAAACAACGGTGATCTGTAAATAAAAAATAAATTGATATAATATTCATTTTATTACATTACTTCATTGTACATGTTACGTCTTAAAACAAAAAAGTTGTATACGTGTCGAACATTTGCTTAAAAAAGAGATCAGAAAGAGTGGAAGGGGAGAGGAGAGGGGGAAGCTGAGGAGAGGTAAGCCTCTGGCGCTCTCATTGACTGAACGAAACGCAACAATACAAACACTGTTATTTCACGTCGGTTTTCTACGAGAGGGCGATACTACCCTAATGAGCGGACCCATTTATGCTGACACGAATAATAGCTTCAGCGTGGCTCTATTTAGTGTTAACATAGATCGTTTAAGGCGGTGCGGGTGAATGACACGGTGTCCTCGGCAGCGGCCTTTACGCCCGCCGGCTCCCTACCCTGGGAGCTGGAGGCGGGTGTCTTCCCATATGAGTTCATGGCGGCGAGAAAACGTAGTGGGGAGTTTCGGGAAGTAGCGGTTGAGAGGTGGAGGCAGGACCTGGCGGACATGCTCTATGGGCGTTGTACAGTGGACGCCGTCCGCCCGGTCCTGCGGGAGCGGATGGGATGACAATGCGGCTCCTTGACATTTCGAATGGTGCAGGTATTTACCGGACACGGTTGTTTTGGGTGGTACCTGCACCATATCCCTCGCGGCGGTGGGAAATTTGTTGCTGCCGAACGTGGTTTCGGCCATGCTCGGCAGCGAACAGGCTTGGCGAGCTATGGCCTCCTGCGAGGAAGTCATCTAGCAAAAGGAGGCGGCGGAGGGCATGCGAGGTAGATCCTCTAAGTGACTCTCCGCCAAAGGAGAATCGCGGGAGGAAGTGGCGCTTCAGCGAACTCCTACCGCCGCCATAGCTGGACCGAAGTGGGTGCAATCTCTTCATTGCACAGGTCCGGTGTACGAGGGGAGGCAGCTGGTGTGTACCCAGTCTGCCTTTCTATGGGTAGGTCACCTTCTGCCGGGCGGACCGTTGGGGCGGTTCTCCAAGGCGAAAGATCAGATCGATCTCTTGCCGCCCCAACACTACGGTAAGCTTGCAAAATAGATCCGTCTCTATGGGAAACAACAGCTGCGAAATGTTCAGAGAGGAAAATTCCTTGACAAAGACAAATTTTCACGTTTGAGGGTAGAAGAAAAGAGGAGCTTGATATTAAACGTAATGAACTAAAAGCTAGACCATCTAAAGCTATACAATATCAATGTGGGCGCACGTTTAGAGCGAATATAGGATACGCAAGCCATTTACGTGCACACGAAAGGGCGAAAAAATAGACTGCTAATTTTCTTTTAGCGGTCGCTGTAACCGATAACGGTTAGGAGCAGATGGTGATGACAGTCGGATAGTACACCCTGCGAGTCCGATATAACCCACCCTCTCCCCTAGGAGGGACGTAAAAAAATTAAAAGCCGAAATAATAATTTTAGTGATACTAACTGATTAAAAGCCGGCGTCTGTTGTGGTTGCTGTCCGGACTGTTGAGCCAAGTTGCCGAAGGTGAGAGTGTTCTGTGTCGCTAGACTCTCGAAGGTAGCATTCGACTGGGTTTGACTAAAACCTATTGAAATCATACGTTTCAATTTAAAACATATTCTAGAAACTTCTATGGTAAACCTAAAAGTCTTAACAGCTTAGTAAAATATAGGCTCGCTTGTTACAGTAACACCAGAGAAGTCATGACAATATCTTTTTTAGTTTGAGGCAATAAATTGTCTAGATTTTTACTGCCATTGTCGAATAACTAATAATATTGTAAGTCTTTTATGATGATTTTAACGTTCTGACAAGATAGTGGCCCATTGTTAGAGTCTTCGATGGCCTTTTCTGGGCCATCTCATAATGGCAGGGGAGTTCATGCCCCATGTTATAATTATATTACATTCAATTCACTTATGCACGATAGCCGAACTATATGCCACCAAAGAATGTAGAGTCACATAACACAAGCTTATGAGTAAAATATAACTACTACATATGACTAAGATCCCACCAAAAACACCGATACTGTTTAAAAGTTATAAAGGATAACTACATCATTACCTAAACGCATATGTAAAGTGATGGCATGATCACATAAAACGTTAACTCAAGGACATATGGATGGGAACTAAACAAAAATAACATAATTTAAATCTAATAAGACTATATAAATCAGTATCTATATATTAATACGTGAAGCAAAAAAATTGTACCCTTTTTAACCTATTTGCCGTCAACGGATGAACTTGAAATTTGGCATAGTTATAGTTTATATGCCGGAGAAGTGCAGAAAGCTGTTTATTTTATATAAAATGCATTAGAAGTATATTAAATTAATTAAAATATGCACTACTCACACTACTACTCGAATTTTACACAACATATACATACATGTAAATAAAAAAGACATTTTGACAGCCGTCAATAATTACGAAGTTCAAAAGAGGTTGTGAAGGGGTTTGCTATGCTCGACTATATGTAATTTTTAACCCCTACGTTCGAATTACCATTTTTCATCCTACATTCAACAATGATATTATAAAATATAACTATTATTGTAATGTTTATTATTTTCTATGGTGAACTCACTTCAAATGATGAATTAATAAAAAAATGAGCCAAATAATACTTCGTATAATCAAAATAAGAATTTTGTTCATAAAAGTAATCCATGACTTAAACCTCCGCGGTTAAAATGTTGCAATTCAACCTCATGTAGCAACAAAAAAGAATCTATTTTTAAAAGCTAATGGTAGTATTAAAACATTCACCGTTTGATTGTATTGTGCATCCATTACTTTTCCAAACGATGATACTGGGCATATCACTATTTCTCATAATGAACAGACTATATTTAATTCAATGTCATCCAGAAATACTACCCACCCATGAGGTCGTGTAAAATTAATTGAAAGTTGTGTCATGGGTTGCGATAAATTTCTTTATTTTCGTAAAATTATGTTTGTTATAATTAATTTAAATTTTTATTTACACATAGATTTTTTATGTTTATATAATTAAAGATCATGGCAAATGGCAAATGACTGAAATTAAAGATCATGGCAAATGGCAAATGACTGAGTAGTCATGATGAAAACCTTTGATTATAGAATTATACCCTTTGACAAAAGAACTCTAATGAAGTTCAAACTTTAAAAAATCAATTAACTATGGTCGAATGTCGACCCCTGGGCGCTTACTAGTATTATTAAATAGAAAGAATACCATTCGTAAGCTCATTTCTACAAAATAATAATCAAATCAGTCTTAGTAGATTGTTGCTAAGTTATTGAAAGGAATACGTTGTTCATTGGTAGAGGTTAAAGCAAGTAAACGATAGCGTAATTAGAGTATGATATGTACTACGAGACGATATTTAAAAAATATACTTTGTGTTGGCGAAGTTCCTCCGAAAACACCACCGGGGGGTGAACCTCCGAATGCGGATCCGCCGAATGTAGGAGATCCGCCGAAAGTCGCTGGAGCACCGAAACCGCTCGTCGGACTTTTATTAAAACCGCCGAACGAGCTAAATCCGCCACCGGGAGGAGAACTAAAACTAAATATTTAAAAAAAATTGGGAGCTATGAATTTTTAAACAATCTATACTTAAATATAAAGAGGTTAAGTTTCTAAGTATATAGGGGGTAATCTTAGGAGCTACTGGTCAGATTTGAAAAATTGTTTCAGTGTTATATAGCTCATTTATTGAAAGTTATAGGCTCTATTCATCACGCTAAGACCAGTAGGAGCGGAGCACCAATAAGGAATATTTCGAAATCGGTTTATTTTGTTTTGAGAGCTTCCGCTACGTATTATTTCGTGATGTTTATTGCTCATATTATCAACAACAATTATGAATTCTTATCAATATATTATGACATAATAACTGAGCTACAGCAACGCGTGGCCGTGTCAGCTAGTAACGTATAAAATACAATTTTAATAAAACATACCTTGCAGGTTGTCCAAAAACTGATTTGCCGCCGAACACAGCGGATCCGCCGAATGACGATCCTAAATGAACATTTTAATTTACTAATACAAAAAATTAAACAAGTTATACATACAAGGTAACAGAATACCTAATTCAAACTATAGAGGCGAATGTGAATTTGCTGGTTACGCTTTTATGTTTTAACTACTCAACCAATCTTCATCACATTTTATTAGATGTATAAAACATATTATTTTCGAAGGTCAAACCTACATGTTTTTTAATGAACAAAAGTTAGTAGTCGATACATTGCAGACCTTATTCTTCATACGAAGATATTCTATAGTAGCCAAAAATGGGTTCTTTCCGCAAACCAAAGAGATATCTGAAAAAATTCTCTTAAAAATCGTAGTACACTCACTGTTCGGAGATAAGACACCGCTGTGATGAGCCAATAAGTTGATTATGCCCATATTGAGATTCTATTTTTTTTTTAATATAATATAGGAGGCAAAAGAACAGGCGGGTCACCTGATGTTAAGCGATCATCGCCGTCTATAGACACTAACAACACCAGGGGAGTCGCAAATGGGTTGCCAGCCTGTGTTTTGGAGGTATGGGGGAAATGGGTGATGGGGAGAGAAGAGGGGAGGGGAGAGGATGGGAAATGAGTCTCCGGCTCTTTCACTGACCGAACGAAACGCAATAGTGCAAGCACTGTTACTTCACGTCGGTTTTCTGTGGATCGGGTAGTACTACCCCGAACGAACCGACCCATTCATGCTAAAACCAATAATAGCTTCAGTGTGGCTCTACCACCATCAAGCGTGGCTCTATTATCGTCAACAAACATCATAAACAAACCAACAAGATCTAAAAATAGCACCTGAAACTTCCCCCGTCCTTTGAAATATATTGGTCAGTTCTAAATTATTTTTAGTGTATTCTGGAAATTTCTACCCCCTCAATTTTTATTAGGTAAATAAGCGTAGCATATTGTAACCGATAACAATTTTATATTGGGTATCGAAGTGAATACATGAAGTCATAACCGAAAGAAAAGTACAAGAACACTACTAGGCTGAGAACATCAGAGGACTTTGTTCTATTTTGACTCTATATGTATGACTTAACCATTTCACAGAGAACATTTAATAGGTTATGTGAGTTGTCAAAAATAATCAAAGGAATACAACGAACCCGATTGTTGAGGCGAACTGAACACTGAGGGCTTATTTTCGCCTCCACCAAACGCAGTATTTTGTTGCGGACTTCCAAATGGTTGTCCTGTAGGCTGAGGTGAACTGAAACTGCCTCCTGTACTACCCCCGAAAATTGATGAAGCCTGTGTTGTTGCTTGTTGTCCTAAAGATAAGCTTAAGATTTTAGGCTATTCTATACATAGTGATTCGTTATTTTTCTAATAAAAAATAGAAATATTTTCATTTAATCGTATATGTCGCCAAAAATCGTATCTATCGTCAAAAAGCATTCGTGTATTGATAGGTTTTTCGAACTGATCACGCTATTGATCTGGCGAGGTTTTAACAGTTTCACCGGGCTACGAAGAACTAATGGGTATTTAAACGTTATAAATCGAATAAACCAAGTCTAGAAAAAAAATAATCTTAAAGGGGTTTTATCATAAACGCAGTATTTTAGCTGCGATGCGTGTCTAAACAGAGTAATTGTATTCTATTACTTATTCCTAGACACCTCCATCAATTTTTCATACAAAAATCTAGAAAGTACAGACAACACTTTAGATTTACATTTTTATTATCGACGGAAGAAAGCGGAAATGTCGTAACTTGGCTTTTGGGCTAAATTATTTTTTTACAATATTCTTGTATAAAAAATACCTCTACAAAAGTCCTGGGTCTCGTTTTCCTACGATTCAACTTTTCATCGATACGACCTTGATTTTCTGACTAGTTTTAGCACTACAGATAAAAAAAATTGAAGTTTCGAAATAGTTTTTTGGCTCTGGTGTAAAGTTGGGTTTTTCAAGTTACGACAATTCTGTTTTCTTCCATAGATATGTAGAGATTATATTGAGTAGTAGATTAATCACGTCATACTTTTATATTTATCCTTCACCGTTCTCTCGACATATAGATATAGACATATGAAATAGTAAATAAATTTTATTTACCAAAAGTACTTGAACCAAAACCAGCTCCGGCATTAGCGTTCGCACCAGCCCAAAAACTGTTCGCTGCTGGTTTTTGGGCAAACGATGTCCCCCCACCGAATATAGAGGCGGCTGTTGTATTAGGTTGACCGAAAGTGGTTTTACCGCCGAAAACGTTGGTCTTATTGTTTCCGAACACAGAACCAGATGAAGCACTAAAATAAACGTATTATTGAAAAAATTTCAAGAACATTACACATATCTTTTAGCTACAATTAATATACGGTTACACATTTCTGAAATATATACACCCTACTGAGTGTCAATATAACCTGTTATACTAACAATGATTAGACACCCTTTAGTACACAAGATATATCAAACACAGTAGGCTTGGAACATTTCCGGTGTTGTTACAAAGAACATAAATACGTTATAAAGTACCTGCTTTAAAAAGGTTTCGTACTAAATGCACCGCACTCGTCCGAAGCAAGTTCGAGTTATCCTTTTTTCGCCAAATCTAACTTAACCAAAGCGAGACAAAAGAGCAAGATAGCGAACATTCAGCGAGCGCGGTGCATTTAAAACCTAACCTTTTTAAAGCAAGTTTTCAATACATATTTAACTTTGTTGTAATAATACCGATAATGTTTTACTACAATATTAGACCATGATTTTGTATCATGGCTTCATTTAAGTGATTGAAAAAATAATTTAACATATGACAAAATCCATATCAACACGTTTGTTATTCACAGAAGTCTAGGCTTCTATGGAAATTTTGTAATTTAAGTACTACGGCTTCAAAAAGGCATTTGCGTGGGTGTAGGATATGTATGATTTTTTTAAATATTTACATAGCGTGGTGACCTAAAGTAGGTTCGTCCGCGTTTAAGTCTCCAAAATTCAATGTACACATGGTAACAATTTTCCTATGTAAAATATAACAGGTTTTTATTTATCACTTGTAAAGTAACAATGATGAAACAACATAATTTCTGTACTCTGCGATTATAGTAAAGTAACTATAATACCCATGCATAGAACAAATCAAAATATCAACTGCAGCCGAAATCCGTTTAAGTAAATAGAGGTGACTCTTTCACTTTTTCACAATATTAAAGTATCATAAGCAGACACGTGCCCTAAACTTTTTTACTTATTCATATATACGTTATATATATACGCTACTTTCTACCATCGCACCGCTCGTAATCGGCAGGGAATTCATCCTCACACATTGGAACCGAAATGGTCTCGGACGGTCCGGTTCCAGAGAGGTTTCCTTCCACGAACGACCGGACTGTGGAATGAGCTTCCTGCTGAAGTGTTTCCTGGGGACTACAGTTTGGAGTACTTCAAGGGGAAAATTAATAGCTTATTTAGGGGTCAGCAACGCGCACGTGACACTTCTGATGTTACAAGCGTCCATAGGCTGCGGTGACCGCTTTACACCAGGCGGCCCGCATGCTTGTTTGCTACCGACGTAGTATAAAAAAAAGGTATATTCACAAAAAAATAAATAAAAAAGATCTCTCTTTTGCTGTCATTCTGATTCAAACTGGGGTTACACGGATTTTCGAAGCAGCCGATTTCCATCTGAGCTATTTTTGTTTTGACAAGGGCGGCCATTATTTACCTTTATATTCTAGCTATATTTTTTCATCGTTTGAATTAAATCTAGCTAGATCGATTTATCGTCCCCGAAACTGCCTATATACTAAGTGTCACGAAAATAGATCACGCCGTTTCCGAAATCGTGAATATATAGAAATACAAAAATATAAAAGAATAGCTCGTTTAACGGTATTAGATAGATAGATAGATTAGATTTCTTCGCAAGGATGAAATAATGAAACGTTATTATCAGTTGATTTTGATTTCAAATGCTATTCGTGTAAAGTTTATTGATCGAATATACGTACCTTCCACCAAATATGCTACCCGAAATGTTTTGCGAAGCATTTGTAGTAGATATGCTTGCTGATGCGAACATATTAGCTTCGGCACCTCCAAAAATTGATCCAGATTGAGCGTTTGTAGTAGGAGCTCCAAACAATGAAGACTGAGTTGTTGGAGTTGGTGTTCCAAATACCGACACCTGACTATTAGCAGTTCCGAATATTGACGACTGAGTAGTTTGAGTAGGAGTTCCGAATATAGATGATTGAGTCGTTTGTGTAGGAGTTCCAAATACAGAAGGTTGTGTAGTCGATGTCGGAGAACCGAATACAGAAGATTGTGTAGTTTGTGTAGGAGTTCCAAACACAGAAGGTTGTGTAGT
>JACEII010000046.1:1085810-1101088 GCA_014332785.1 Antheraea mylitta
TATTAAATATTACTAGCTACCCTTTTATACAAAGCAAATATATAAAAGGCGTAGCAATAACAGATCGAGGTTTAGTCTCGCCCGGATTGTTCACGCTTGGCTTTGGAGTGCAATATGTATCTACGTTTTTTTTTCCTCGAACTGACTACGCTATTGACTCAGTAAGGTCTTAACAGCTTCTTTAATTCTCTTCTTTTTTTTTAGAGTTAAGGCTTTCAGCCGATTTTATTTAACAAATAGCTCAAGGGTGCAAGGCACACCTCGGCCTGATACATGCAATTCGCGATCTATTTGAGCTAAGCTAAACTAACTATTCATACATATATGAGTTGTTGAAACATACAAGTGCACCAAGCATACATACCTCAACAACTCTTATATATACATCGTATTGGATAGTTTTCTAAACTATTTTATTCCGACAAGGGAAAAATAAAATTCCACTTTCATGTGTAAGCGTGTATACGTGCACGTGTGTGGTGGTGATAAGTGTAATGTTGTTGCAGTGATGTAAGATTTCGTGTGAGTGTATCGTGCGAGTAGCGCACTCGAGGGCTCCACGCCGAGGGAACGGACCTAGACTTGAGGCGAGGGGGGGTCTAATCTGGTACTTTTCTGCTGTTTAAGGTAAATGATTTTATTATCAATACTTAAATGATCTTGAATGACTGGTCGATTAAATGACAAGGAGGACGTCCTCTATGAGTGACGTCATACCTTTATAACTACTGTCCCAACGTCAGCCACGACATATAAAAGTAGCATATATAAACATACTTATTGAACTGTTGATCTTTTGATTCCAACTCGTTCCATTTGAAATTCAATGCTTTTTGTGCTTGGTCTAATTGCGTTTGTACGTAATATGCGAGTTTTTTCACGGACGCAACACGTTTAGTTGTTAACGGATCGGCTTGTGTCCACTGATGATGGTCCTTGGCACTGGAAAAAAAAAATTATTAGAAATAAACAGATACTTTCATAATATATAATTAAGCTCATCTATCAAAACCTACTGGATAAATTTCGAACAAAATTTGTAGGTTTATTCCTTAGGCATTATACAAAAAAAAAATCGCGATACCCAGTTATAATGTAAATCTTAAAAATTTTAAAAGTCCACAATTTTTGTAAGTTTTACTCGTTTAACAATGTCTATTTTCTTGGTATGGAGAGTCGAGGCATGCGGTGTGATGCGCATACGAAGGACTACGAAGACGAAGTTATTTTGCTGTTAATATTATTCGTTGTCCGTTATTATTATTTACAGTGACAATATTGGGCTGGTATTATAACAGCATGTGGAATAAATAAGCATCATACACATACCAGTATGTGTGAAAGGAAAAGCACTCCACTTTGTTCACACTCAAAGTCACGTTACGAACAAAAGATATTCATTCAATATTCATTCTTGTTACAAATTGCAGTAATAATAAATAGTTTAATAATAAACGATTGTTAAATTATCAAGTATATGCAAGATACTTACTCAGCATGAGTACGTGCTTCAGCTACAAGAGCACAAGCACGAACCAATTCCAGTTTAAGTTGAACAACAGCTGTTCTTAAATCATCCAAAGAGCACTCTTTTCTCAATTGTTCAGCATCCATCAGGTTAAGACTAAAATTTGCATTGATGGATTCTATATCGCGTTGAAGCTAAAAGTAAGATAACATTTTACAAAATAATTATAATATATGAGATCTGTTTATAATAAGTCCTGGAGGAGGGCGATTTACACAACACAGTTGCTAAGTATACAAGCATTTCTTAATATTAATGTATTAAATATAAACTAATATTATAAAGAGGTAAAGTTTGTGAGTTTGTGACGTTGTAGAGGGTAATCTCATGTACTACTGGTCCGATTTGAAAAATTCTTTCAATGTTATATAGCTCATTTATCGAGGATGGTTATAGGCTATATATAATATCATCACGCGAAGATAAACAGGAGCGGAGCGCCAATGAAGAATCTTTATAAATCGGGGTTTTTTTATCCTGAGAGCTTCCGCTGCGTGATAGTATTTATTCCACGCGAACGAAGTCGCGGGCAGAGGCTAGTTCTTTATAAATTAAATTAGTGGTAAAACAAATAAACGTGAAATAAGAGCTTGATAAAAATATTTGTGGTTGAATTACATTGAAGCGTGAACTTACTCAGAAATTAAATATTATTCGACCCACTTTAAAGGCCCTATACATATAAAATGACTACCTCTGACTGACATATCAACGCACAGTCCAAACTACTATGGCTAGGGTTGTGAAAGATTGCATGCGTGTTCCTTTCTCACTACAGGTGAGTGTTAAGGATTTTTGGAAATTCAATTTCCAATAAACTTTTAAAACAAAGATTTTTTTCATATTTCCCACAAAAATTTGTTTACAAGTCCCACAGTATAGTGATTAAATCTCTCACCTTCGCCTGGGTCTCTTGAGTCTTTAACATAAACTTGTACAGATCCATTTGAAAATTATTAACTTCTTTAACAAGCATATCCTTCAACTCTTGGTTAGCTTTTATTTTATTCAGTCTTTCCTGTTCTGCTTTTAACGCAGCGTTTTCTTGTACTTGTTTTAAGTTCGATGTTTGGACAACACTTGGGGGTTTTTCTTGGACCTGTTAACAAAATATATATTATTAGCTACAATATATTGAATACTAGCTCATACCAGCGACTTCTTCTGCGTTGTTGCTTATAATAAAAAGTACCTGGGTGACCGAGTCTAGCTCGGTTCTTTAAGAAACATTTTTAAATTAAAATAATCTATTAAGTTTGTATATACATAAAATTATATTTTTTTTACCAAATCAAAAAAATAAAATAAAAAAAGATATTTTGCTGTCACTTAGATTTGAACTGGGTTTACACGGATTTTCGAAGCAACCGTTTTCCATCTGAGGTTTTTTTTGACAGCGCCGGCGAAATTTAACTTCATACTCTAGCTATATTTTTGCATTGCCTGAAATCCTAGTTAAAAAAGTTTTCTATGAATAAAATCTAGCTAGATCGATTTATCGTCCCCGAAATTACGTACATACTAAGTTTCACGGAAATAGATGACGCGGTTTCCGAGATCCTGAATATATACAAATATAAAAATATACAAGAATTGCTCGTTTAAAGGTATTAGATATTTCATGTATAGGGAATAAAACATAAGCATCACACCTCTTATTCCATTTTTTTATATCATAGGAGGCAAACGAACAGGTGGGTCACCTGATGATAAGTGATCATCACCGTCCATAAACACTTGCAGCACCAGGAGAGTCGCAAGTGCGTTACTAGCCTTTGTTAGGAAGGGGGGAAGGTGAGGGGAGGTGGGCCTCCGGCGTTCTCACTGACCAAACGAAACGGAACAATGCAAGCACTGTTACTTCACGTCGATTTTCTGTGGGTCGTGTGGTACTACCAGCGTTTCAGCGTGGCTCTACCACCTTCGATTTCTAAAAAATGTAATAAATCTTATATTAAGTTATTGTGATATTTTTTGTCACAGACCTAAAGTTAAAAGAGTTAACCAAAAAAATCGTTTGGAACCTATCAAGTAGATTTTTAATGCTTCGCACACAACAATCACACAAGCACAAGGTTTCTATCACTATATTTACTTGTATATACATGTGTTTGTAATAAGATTAGATGACCCCCACCCGTTACACCGAAAGAATTGATGAATTGTGAGACATCTTTATGTAAAGGGTGCAAATATTAGGATGCTAGTCGACAGAGGACAATGAGATGAAGAAGAAAACAACCGCCTTTGTTTATATATCACAATATGTCACCATAATGACTATTTAAAGCAAAAATCCAATTAAAATATCACTTACCAATGGTTGAGATTGAGGTACCACTGGTTTAATTTCTTTTTGAAGAGGTATCTGATTTGCTGATGCTAAAACATAAAATTAATTAAATATAATTTATAAGGAATACGTATATTCCTACAACTATATCAAGCTTATTAGCCGCTATTTTCTGTCTGCTAGTGTTGTAGACACTAGACTAATTTTTAATCATTCTTAATTAGAGTGGAAAAAATAGTCCCAAAAATTGATATATAAAAACTCAAGATGCACACTTAACGTCTCACAGCCGGCACACAAAAATGAGTGCATAATTTTGAATTATGCACTGATTTCAAATAGTTTCGCGTCGCTTGCGTCGTTGTAAAAACAACTTTAAATCATTCAGGTAAGGTTAAATTAGCAAAATCATAAGTTTATCGCATAACTGTAACCACGTATATATATTGGCCAGTTTTTGCGGCCGGTTTTGAATGCTACTTTTATTCGGATTTTTATATGTCAATGGTCCCATAGTTTTCAAACCCTTGTCGTAACGTCGCAAGGAGCACATTTAACCTTTCCATAAAATCTCGAATAAATTAAGGAATTTTAAAAATGACAGAATTAATATAATTAATCGTACGATTCTTGTAAATCTTTTTGACCGCTCTGAATATGGCAGTAAGTTAGTGCTTGCGTATAATAAAATTAAGAGTTTAATATAAACCAAATTGATATGAGAATATAAAATTAGCATTTATTTATCACAAGATCTACCCACGACTTCGTTCGCGTAGTATCTTAGAAAAAAAATAAAGGCAGCTGAATGTATTGAGTCCATTTACTTATATCTGCTTTTCTCTAGTACTTAAGTCGCGTCGCTATTTAAATTACAATAACTTTTGATAGAGCGAACCGATTTTATTGAAGTAAAGACTAAATGTTATTAAAGAAAGTAGTCCGGTGAAGCTGTTAAGACCTTGCTGGGTCAATAGCGTAGTCATTTCGAAAAAAAAAAGAAAGTTTAAAGAATATGCTTTATGATTTTCTTGTGGTAACATAGCACTCGTTAACATAGTACATTAGCAGTGTTGCATGTTCAAACATATCGACATACAAACAGGCAGACATTTCTAAAAATGTTTGAAATGTATTTTATTTCTTAACAGCAACTGCTCTCGACTTCGTCCGCGTGGAATAGTTATTTCGGGCTAACGTTAACACGTAGCGGTAGCTCTCAAGAGGAAAAAAAATAATTTTGAAACATTCCTCACTAGTGTTCCACTCCTATTAGTCATGGCGTGATGATATATAGCCTATAACCTTCCTCGATAAATGAGCTATATAACACTCAAAAGAATTTTTCACATAGGACCCGTAGCTTCTGAGATTACACCCTACATTAGAAACTCACGAACTTTAACTCTTTATAATATTAGTTTAGATTCCTAAATACCTTCAACAATTTTTTTCACAAAAATCTTATAAATATCAATACGTGAGATTTATATTCTTAATAAATGTATAGATAATTGTCTTGATGTCATACATACAATAGAACACGTATTTGTACCCAAATTTTTATTCTGTGCATCTATATTCAGAGCGATCGAAAAAATTCGCGCGAACTTCATGCTTTTACAACATACCCGTAGAAAATCCAGAGCTAATTTCTTGTCGTTGGAAATTTTGTGAGTTAACAGTGTTTGTTGATAAATTTCCATTGCCTGTAGTTTGAATTGGTTGAATTTGAGGTGGAATTTCTTGTACGAGTGACGCTTGTGCCTGTAAGTGATGTGATTTTATTTAAAACAAGCTGCCCACCCCGGTTTCGCACACGAACAAAAAAATAACAAGACCAAAGTTGTAACTTACAATACGACCATATCATTAAATAAGACAAATGCAAAACTACACGTCAATTTTGACAATATTTCTGAAGGTTTTCTTAAAATCATTTATCTCATCTACTTTCTTATAAGATCTTCTGAATACAATTTTCTTGCTTTCCGTACGCATTTTAAAAGATTATTTTTTCACACAATACTTGTCGTGACAATTATAGCCACGCAACCCAAAATTATTGATGTGAATCATCTATAGGCGAGGGTAAACCTGATCGTTGACTTGACGAGACGTAGCAACGCAAAACTTTGTACTATTAACGAAATACCCAAAAACATTTGCAACCTTACCTGTATAAATATAAAATTGAAATTGTTTTGTCAGTCACTACAAGTGATACGCGCCCTTTTATAAATGCCGTCAAACACACCGCGCTCGCGCCTAAATGCATTTTTGTATTTAATAAAAATGAATATTGATGTAATAAAAAAAATATAACAGTCTTTATTTCATGCAACAAATCTTTAATGCTTTATCTTTTCATTATGCAATAACTGATTCCTGTCGTAATCTGTCCTCTTATGCATACAACTTATACAAAACAATTTCGATGATTCACATCTGCCAGGCGGCCGGTGACGGTTAATGTTTTAATATTTCAAAATCCTTTCTAAATGATCTTTATATGTATAGACAAGATCTGTGCAAAACTTCATTCTTTTAGACCCATCACTTTAAACTACCTTTTGTATGTTATTCAGTCTTAGGAAATTAATAATACAGTTTGATGAGTGGATTTGATTTTAATTATTTATCTTTACGGAAATAATATGAACACATTAAAAGCACATACCTTTGGCTGAGTAAAGATAGCTTGTACTGTTGAAACTTCGGGATGACTAGGTGTATCATCAGGCAGAATACTAAAAGCATTATAATAAAATATCATATTTAACTTTACTTATTAAAACAAGTATTTTTTTTTAATACCTGGTAACAATTAGGTATTAAGGAGCATCATGCAAATAAATACATCTCCACACAAGATGCTTGGGTTTATGCGATATGTCTTTAATATAGGAGTGTTTATTCGAATATTATGAAGCAATATAAAAAAATTGTCTATTGATAGAATTACTCTACAATAGATAGTTCGATTGATCTACTTAGGTCACTAATTGCTTGATAAGTAATTTGACCGCGCTTAGTATTAAATCCCAGAAAAAAAAATTAAAATCAAAGAGTCTTTATATGAATAATTAAAATTAGACTAGCAAACCACGTGATACAGTGGCTCAGTTACTACATGTTGAATTAAAAATTAACTGAAACAAAAGAAAAAAAAAAAAAGTTTGAAAAAGAAATTCAAAATCAAAACGTGGCACCATCTATGATATATTTATAACAGACGTTCCTAAAGTTTTCTGTCAACAAATTATTATAAAGCGCCATCTGTTAGAGACTGATGTAACTTACAAATTAATAACAATAATAAACATTGACAATTATTTAATTTGTTATTAAAAGATATTGAGGCCATTTTTCGAGATATTCCCACCTCTTAAGTTGGATCAAGTTGTACATAAGTTCCAACTTTTATGAAGATGGGTTGAATAGTTTGGGAGTTCATTGTGGACAAACATCATGACCCAGGACTTTTATATATATTTAGAAATTTGAACTGATACCTCTCTGCATCGTTTAGTATCTAAAGAATATAATTATTTACAAAGGAAAATTATAATCAGCATAAGGGTAGGCCCAATTTTTCACAGCAATAAAACATATCGGCGAAGGCGTTGTCCTTATAAGAATAGTAGGTTAATAATTTTGAATTAAACGAAAATATTATAGTTCAAAACCTCTTTAAATTGTGTAATTTATATTTACAAGAAAAACATATTCTATGTCAAAGAGTAATTGGAAAAAGGCTATGTAAAGTACGTATAGAAGAGTACAAATCAGAAAATTTATTATTTCATTATAGAATGTTTGTGGTTAATAGTTTTGAATTAAACGAAAATATTATTGTTCAAAACCTCTTTAAATTGTGTAATTCATATTTACAAGAAAAACATATTCTATGTCAAAGAGTAATTGGAAAAAAGGCTATGTAAAGTACGTATAGAAGAGTACAAATAAGAAAATTTATTATTTCATTATAGAATTTGTTTTTACTTTCTTTTTTAGATAAGATCTAAGTATCTGTGTAGAAAAACTAAAAAAAAATGATCAAAATTTATCAAATAATTTTTGAGTGATATGTGCACTTCTGAAGACTTGTATAATTTTATTTTTTAAATTATAATATAAATTTACCTGGTTAGTGCTGCAGCCGGTAGCAGTAACTGTTGCGGAGGACTACAGATTTGAGGTGCTTGTTTATTCATATTAACTATGTTGAATATTGTTAGAAGTCCTGTCTGTGACACAACGAGAAGCAGCGGCATGTGAGGTAAAACATCATTTTCACCTATAAGGAAATAATATTTGAATAAGACAAAGATGCATACTTGGATCTTTTGATATTTTTTTTTCAAAATGACTACGCTATTGACCCAGCACGGTCTTAACAGCTTCACCGGACTACGTGGATCTTTTGATACATTTTCTTAATGTAATTTAAATTGATTAATTTTAATTAAAAAACACGGGGGGTGTTTTGCGTTATATAGTTTAATTATATAGTTTAATGTGTACGCACACAAATTAAATGGATAAATAGTAATAGCATGAAACATGAATTCTGAGATGTGACAAAAACTCAATAGTAGGAGTAGTAATAATATTCGTCCAATAGGACAGACAAAGGAATTAATCCATACTACCAATTCTGAAATTGTCAATACAGGTAGTTCGTATGTATTTTTAGCCAGTTTTCTTCTATCTTCAATTTAATGTAAAGCCACAAGCGCCAAATCTTCTATATAATATTTCGTACATTTTTTATCCAACTTTTCATCTTCTTAATCTTTGAGTAATCATAAAACAAAACTGTTTAAGTATATACCTCAAGGCATGGAGTTGAGAAAGTCAAAGATAGGTTTAAATTTATCAGGACAAATTAGGAGATCGATATTCAGGTAAAGTGTCGTGCAATTATTGCAATGTTCCAACAAGACGGTGGCTGCCTTGATAGAATTTTCCAGGGAATTTATTCTCTGTAATATTATCTTCCATTGACTTCGCTTATGCATTATAAGCGAACTATATTACATGAATACTACCAATTTTACACAATATAGAGGCAAGTAACACAAGATTATGAATAAAATATAAAATCCACTATATGACACACTAATATCCCGCCGAATACGCATTTAAAAATTCCTGCAGTGCAGTGACAATTAATAATCTTTAATAAGGAGTATTAGTTGCTAAAATAAATAAGGAAAACGAAGAACAGTTGTCTTTAGTATGGTTAATGTAATCATGCTGCTTTTTGGTTTTGTTATATAATTTAAATATTGAAATAGTTTATATGGCTTTTAACAATCAATATTGTATCTGTGTAGAGAGCATCCCCTTAAAGTTAGTTCTAGATAAATTTGGCCTATTAGATCATGAGATATTTGGACAATGCAATGATAGGAATAATAAAAAGGCTACAATTTTTATGTTAGACACATTGTTCTATCATATATTTATAGTTGAAAGGTTCATTGGTTTACATTTGTTAAATTTCATTCGTAGGTATTCATTGTCATTAAATCATGGTATGGCGTTAGACTTATGTATTATTGTCCAAATTAAAGTGACCTTTAACTTAAAACTTTTGCTCCTGACACCTAAAGATATATATATATATATATATATACAGGATTCACACATAAAGTCTTTTTTTTTTCTCGAATTGACTACCCTATTGCCCTAGCAAGGTCTTAACAGCTTCACCGATCTTGAAGTAATTTAATGTAAACATAAACAAATCTATACTAATATTATAAAGATATAAAGTTTGTGACGTTGTAGGGGGTCATCTCAGGTACTACCGGCTCGATTTAAAAAATTCTCTCAGTGTTACATAACTAATGTATCGAGAAAGGTTTATAGGTTATATATCATCACGCTAAGACCAATACAAGCGGAGCACCAATGAAAAATGTTTCAATATCGGGATTTTTGCCTCTTGAGAGCTTCCACTGCATGTCAGCATTAGCCCAAAGTCACTATTACTACGCGGACGAAGTCACGGGCAGGGGCTAGTGTTCAATAAATATATAGTTGTTATATGCATCATTTTTTAAACAAAAAAATATAATGTGGATCAAAGATTAAAGCAAGCTTTTGGTATTATTTCCTTTGTATATAATTTATTAAGCATGATTAAATGTGACTACTCACCCCAAGGCAATTGATGTAAAGCACAAGTATCAATACATAATCCGACAGGATAGTTCTCTAGTTTCTTGTCTGTTAGTGGCAGCTCAGGCCTTCCTTCATCAGTCTGTCGAAAATACAAATAAATGTCATTCATGTTCATTTTATTAACTAATTTTTATTCGACTTTGAAATACTATATGTAATATAAATGTATAAAATAATTTTGTAGCAAATAAAAAAAATGTATATTGATATATTTTTTTTTATTTTATGTTAAGATTAGAAATATATGAAACATTAGATTCCATTATATGAATGAATAAAAAAAAATTGCTATGTAATACTAATACTGTATAATCCGAAATTATGCACTCATTTTTGTGTCCTAACTATGAGACATTAAATGTGCGTTTTGGGTTTTTGTAAATCAATGTATGTAACGAAAATATTTTATTTACCTGACACCATTGTACCCAATTGACACCATCTGTCGAACCAAATGTTGCTATCTCCATACTATTTGATGATGAGGCAAGGATAAGGTTCCTGGAGACATAAGATACATAATACTTTGACCTATTTCTATAACAAAGTTCCAAAGGATATTACCGACTAGCCACTGCCCGCGACTTCGTTCACGTGGACATAGTTAATTTGGGCTAACTAATATGTAGCGAAAGCTTTCAAGAGGAAAAAACATCCCGATTTTTAAACATTCTTCATTGGTGCTCCGCCCCTATTGGTCTTAGCGTGATTACATATATACATATACATATATTTCCTATAAGAATCTGAGTTGGTCATTGCCATAAGTTCATTCAATCCAGAGGTATAAAATTTTAAGATTAAAAGCATTTATTTCTTATGTTATTTATATGGGAAATAGAAAGTTTCGATCCGCGACCACTAAATCTTTAAATTAAGAGCTCAAATTTTGACGAGGTCTTTAGTTTAGCATTCTCTGACAGAATTTGCCGACCATTTGAAAAAAAAAAAAATTCGATTTTTTTGAAACACCCTAATATGTATATATATATATATATATATTATCATCATCATTATAGGCTATACCATATACCATCCTCGATAAATGAGCTATATAACAATGAAATAATTTTTCAAATTGGACCAGTAGTTCCTGAGATTACCCCCTACAACATAACAATTCACAACGTCACAAACTTTACCTCTTTATAATATTAGTATAGATTTGCCGGATTGTAAATTTAAGCGCCATGTCAAGCGGGTTTTGGTCTCAAAAGGCTATTATAGAGTGGATCAGTATGTGAACGATAGTGATGTCTGGAATTGACTCATCTCTATGCATCCATTAAAAACGTTTATGTCATGTATGTAGTATAGTCTAAATATATTAAAAAGATAAACTAGATCGAGTTTCTTGCCGGTTCTTCTCGATGACTGGGTTGTTTCCGAACCGGTGGTAGTTTTTGTCGTTCATAAGTGCCTTATTAGGGCCTAAACTGAATAAAGTATTTTTTGATTTTGATCAATCCTAACATAATTTTAATTACCCATTACTTAACAGACTAATAATAATTGAATCCCTACAATAAAAAAATGTGGTAAGGCCACTCTGACTCTATTACTGGTTTCAGCATGAATGGTTCGGCTCGTCCGTGATACTACCAACCTCTCACAGAAACACCGACGTGAAGTAACAGTGCTTGCATTGTTGCGTTTCGTTCGGTCATTGAGAGCGCCGGAGGACCACCTCCTTAACCCTTTGCCTCCCCCCCCACCCGCCTTCTTCCCTCCCTTTAACCTTGCGACTCCCCTAGTGTCTATGGACGGCGGTGATTGCTTAACATCAGGTGACCCGCCTGTTCGTTTGCCTCCTGAGAAATAAAAAAAATCATTCTTAATTACATACCACTGAGCTAATCCTTGTAGGTAATAATACCAGGGTCTATTATTTCCCATACTGAAGCACACATCTTCATAATTCAAGCATGCAAGTTGTCCGCTCTTACTTGCATTCACTATAGCAACGGCTGTTAACAAACAAAAAAGGCAATGTAATAAATAAACTATACAAAATATATAAAAACTGTGAAAACAAAATAAATTTTACAAATTACAAAATTTCATTGTTAACAACGTTATTCGTCTACTTCTCCTCTCCGGAGCATGCGCACCATATCACTTGCCCCTTCACAAATTGCTCAATGAGTATTGCTCAATGAGTAGTACGCATAAGAACCGTAGTTTCTTAGAAGTCTAACATAGCAAATGTAGATATTACGATATTTATTAAATAAGAACCTAAGTGTTTAAGAAGTAAAACAATAATAAAAAATTGAGCCGTCACGGGACGCCTGGCAGATGTGAAACATCAAAATTGTTTTGTATAAGTTATATGCATAAAATAACAGACTACGACAGGAATCAGTTATGGCATAATGAAAAGATAAAACTAAAAAAATTACAAATTAGTTCCATAAAATGATGACTGTTTATTTATATTATTACTGGCGCGGTGTGTTTGGCGACGTTTATCAAAGGGCGCTAGGTCGTCGAAGCGTGCCACGTAACACTAGAAGAACAAGTGGCCAACGAGATAGAGTTGTAAATATTTTTGAGTATTTCGTTAATAGTGCAATGGTTGTTTTGCGTCGCCACGCCAACAATCAGGTTTACCCTCCGCCTATAAATGCTTTACATAAAAAAAAAGTGTAGAGAAATGTATCCAATAGTTTTTGCATAATACACGCATAACGGGTGCAACTATCATTGTAACTATATAATATTAAGAAGACATTACTACATTATCAGTAATCTGTAAATAATATCAGAAAGATAATTAAAAAAAATTAAAGCAAGTAAAAACAATTTACACTAGATCAAAATCTTAGGTAAGAAGTTGAATAAAAAGATATACAAAATGGAGATTTTAATAAGACTTGAACAGCAATCTCTTAAAATAATTTGAAAACTCCAAAATAAGACTTGAACAGCAATCTCTTAAAATAATTTGAAAACTCCAATATATTAAAAAGGACTGAAATTATTTTAAATTACTCTTAGAAGTAGAAATAGGTTCTTCATAGTTATTTTCAAAAGAGTGACTTAAAATCAATAAAAGGATGATAATTATGTCCAAATAATAAAAACATTACAATAGGTTAAAATTGTTTCAGATAAACCTTATAGTTACTATTAAGTAATAAAATCATTTATACAAGAAGAAAGCCGCAACTACGATGAAAGTTAAAAAAAAAGCAGAATGCAGCAAAGATCTTTAAAAACCCTGAAAAGCATTATGTCCTTATAATCATTTAAAAACTCCAAATTATTAAAAAGTGCTAAAATTATCTTAAATTAACTTTATTAGTATTATGTAAATCAAACCTGGTCGACTGTTGTCTGCGGCATTCTTATAGACGACAGCAAATTGGAAAGTTGATATCCAATATAAAGCAAGAGCTTCGACTGGTGAGTTTTCAAACAGATTCGGTGCTGGAATTATCTTTACTAATGATAAGTCTGGTTTGTACTGACAAAGTGTGCCGTCACTGTTTCCTGTGACCAGTTGTTTACCTTTCGGACTCCAACATATACATCTATAGACGTAAATAGAATAATCAGTAATAATTGCAGAGATGAGTGGATGAAGGTGATATGAGACATTTTTAAATTTTGTGTTCATTTACATATCCTGTTCTTACAAGGTTCGTATAAATAGGCTTACATATGGAAGTAACCAAAGTACTTTAGTATAGTTTGTAGGTGGTAGAGCTACTCTGAAGCTATTTCTGGTTTAGAATGAATGGGTCAGCTTGCCCGGGGTAGTATCAACCGACCTACAGAAACACCGTCGTGAAGTAACAATGCTTGCATTGTTGCGTTTCGTTTGGTCGGTAAAAGTGCCGGAAACCAACCTCCACCTCCTCTCTCCCATCCTCCTTCTCCCCAAACAGGCTGGCAACGCACTTACGTTGCTTCATCTGATGTGAAGTACTTAATACAGCTTAGAGGTATTTATAATCACCCCCACTGCACCTCTTCTTAAAGAACCAGCCCAAACCTTCCTACATTTACACCCTAATTGCTTCAAGCACTTATGCTGTGCGACTTGTAACTGTACCTTCAAGACAAAATCTGGTTTTGGGAGCCACATTTGCTCTCATTTCCGAAATTAACGAGGTTAATAGATACGTCATCATGACCTGCCCTAAGAAATCAGTACCTTGTTCCCAGTAAATAATAGATCATCATTACTGAGACCTGAACTGTTAGTGTCTTGATAATCACATTCCTTAGAATAGAACACTGGTTCTATCACATATAGTACAGATATACATAGCCAGTAATATGACTACATAAATTTTAATGTAATTGGATTTAGTTACTTTTACCTTGCTTTAGATTGAACCTTCTTTACTTGAATTGTGCTCAATTGGTAAGCTATTAGAGTGCCATCATAAAATGCTATAGCCAGGGAGTCAGGTATACATGGGTTCCATAGCATTGCTGATACGAAGTTTGATGGGGCAACTTCAGTTTTAAGAGACAATGATGGTGTGACATCCTATAAAATAATAAGTATCTTTAATAGTTTCTTTAAAAAATTTGTAGTAAATGTTAGCAAAAACTAGCTGTAAACAGAAATGTAATTTGTTACAAAAATTGCTAGTTTTTTAAACTTATATGACATTTAACAACAACAAAAACATATATATTATTTCCAAATACTCAAGAAATATCTGGAATAATTTAAAAATATCTACAAATATAAAGAAAATGAACGTGTAGTAACTGATAAGTGGTAACAAATTCAAAGTAATCCGGTGAAGCTGATAAGACCTTGCTAGGTCAATAGTGTAGTCAGATCGAGAAAAAAAACATGCTAACACACTACATGGTCACTCTATACCTCAGTATTGTAAAATGGTATGCTACAAAAGTTCGTCTTCTTTTAAACTTTTAGTGGTATATATTCAATTCTAATTGTGTTCTGAAATTTTTCATCCCTCATTTTAATGTAAAATAAGTGAGCCACAGAGTAATCAGTGTCAATTCCCTAACAAGGAGTAACAGATAGAAGAAATCTGTAAGAGGATTATAATTACAGAGTAGCGAATGTGATAACAACTACCACAGAGTACTGTAGAGATATTTCTTGTGTAATAATGAGTCTGATCACATTTGTGTATGTGTCTATGAATAAATTTATTCTACCAGAAACATTTGATTATCTATTTATATAATACAACCATTAGATCAATTGTATACAATTCATATAGACACTATTTACCTGATTTCATATAGACACTATTTACCTGATTT
>JACEII010000046.1:1117292-1158519 GCA_014332785.1 Antheraea mylitta
GTACATGTTAATTTAATACATTACACACATTTATTTTCTCTATGAAATGCTTTATTTTATTCATTACCTATGACATTTTCCTTATAATCCGAACTTTCCAATAATCCGGAACACCAGATTAGGCCTCCCTCGGCAGCGGCACAAGCCTAGGTCCGTTCCCTCGGTGTGGAGCCCTTGAATGCGCGATCACACAAAATCTTACATCACTGCGACAACATGACACATATCACCTCAAAACACGTGCATATATACACGCTTACACATGAAAGTGGAAAGGTTTTATTTTTTTTCCATATCGAACTGAAGGGGTGTAAGGGGTGTCAAATAACATCATAAGACTTAAGACACCCAAGCCAACCTCACCTGCACGTGGGGCACCCTGCTGAATAACGAACGAGGCAATGGCGATAGCGGGGTGGTAGGGTTTTACAGCCCGACTGGGTCGCAACCACCATGTATATGGCGAAAAAGCCCGTAATAGTGATTCGCATCTGCGGGTCGCGTTTCAGGATCAGCCTATGCATATCCAGCTTTTTGCAGGCCGGCATGATAGTGGCGACCGGCGATGGATACTGTGTCAATCGGTGGTCGCTATTATTTTTGGACTGCACTGTGCTTACCATCAGGCATAGTTCAGTCATTTTGCCGTGCTACAATAAAAAAAAAAAAAAAAAAAATAGTTTAGAAAATTATCCGATACGAAATATATATAAAAGTCGTTGAGGTATGTATGCTTGGTACACATATATGTTTCAACAACTCATATATATATATATATATATATGAATAGTTAGCTTAGGTTAGCTCAGATAGGTCACGCATTGCACTATCAGGCAACAGCCCAAGCCGAGGTGTATGTACCATGCACCCTTAAGCTAGTTGTCAAATAAAATCGGCTGAGTGCCGCAAGCGCTCGCCTTAGTTTACCGGACGTAAAGCTGTTAAGACTTTGCTAGGTCAATAGCGTATGGTTGGCCCCTTATAAATAAACTGAATAGCTGCGCTCCATATAATGAGATGTGTTTCTGGCCTTCATCTCATTGATCTAGTACGGAGTATGCAGACGCATTGATTGAGAACTTTATGGACGTCATTGTGACAAAAGAGTAATAAAATTTAAATAAGAAGAAAAAGAAAATCAAAATTGACGTATTATATTATTATATATAATTCGCTACGCCACGCAGCCACGCTTTTACACCGCTTTGAATTGTACATTAATTTGAACGCTTTGGAATATTATATGGTCTCCGCATGAAGTAATCACAACGCAAAATCGCTTATAATATTTGTGCCGCCCGCTCTTGAAGATTTATATTAGAGGAATCCGCATACACCATATTGCGCCTTGGACGCCGCTGCTCCGTACGGGGTGCTGAGTTGCAGGTTAGTCCACGCTTTTTATTTGGGGTTCTTGTTATTTTATTTATTTATAGGCAAGGCCACCAACCGCTCTTTCGCTCTCTTTTTTATTTTAACCGCATATCCTGGTGGGGCCTATTTACACGGTCCCATCAGCCCCTTCAGCGTAGTTAGATCGAGAAAAAAACGGCACTCTCCGGTTTTTAATAGTGCCGGATTAGTGAGATTAGTAAATGCTTATCATTAAAATCTGAGAAAATACTTTTCTTACCGTTCCATGCTGCTGCTGTTACTGCAATTGCAAATGAGATAAAAAAAACTGCAGTAAATCTCATGATGACTATATCTTCTATATTAAAATGTAAATACATAAATTACGTAATACAACTCCTCCGTTATATAACGTTTTAACAACTGGTCGAGTTATTGTAATAACGCTATACAAATACTGACTACTAACTAATTGTTAACTAATCGCGGGATTTTGGTATTTACTACTAATTGCATCGGTCATTAGGTTTATAGCTTTAATGACAACCGTAAACGGCACAAACAAATTGAGCGATGTATATTATAACAACGGAAAATATTCGAATATGGCGGAAGATATGTAATCGATTCCATTAAAAATTACATTTTCTCAGAAAGTATAACTTAAATCAATTTCCAAGAACTAATTATTACGTTGATTATCTGTTATCTTGACATTCAATTGTTTTTTATGTGTAACATCTATAGGCGAGAGTAAACTTGATTGTTGGCGGGGCGATACAGGCCGTGTGTGTGTGGCGTGGCGACGCAATGCCATGCGCAAGTGACTGTGCGTAATCTCACTTGCCGCACTGAGCTCGCGTACCTATAGTCTATACAGTGTTGTTTACTACATTACACATGTGTTTCACATCTGCCTGGCGTCCTGTGACGGCTCAATTTTTTTTCGATAGATTTTCTAATGTATTGCTTAATAGGAACGTATTGATCTATATAAAAGAAAATAATTAACCGAATGTGTGTAACAATGTCACTACAAAACTGCTGCAGGCCATTTGACTTAATTCCTTTTTGTTGTGCAACACAACAGTTAAACAGCGCATAGTTTTTAAAATCAATAAATAACTATTACTTTTGTTATTTACACATTCACACTGATATTATAAATGCGACAGTTCTGGTGCTATTTTACAATTAAATATGTACCTTTGACTTGCAGGACTACTTTTTATTCCAAATGTACCTAAAACTCGCAGCTCAATCAATGGGAAAAATTAGTTTTCATAAAAATACATACGAAATATTCTATAAATTCTGAACGAATTAACAGATTGAGGACATCACATTCACATATATGATTTGTAGAAATGATAGTTCATTATATTGTTACGTTGTGATCGGTGGCGTTGTAATCATTATTTACAATATCGATATTAACGCCCAGAATGTATGTTTATATATTGGCTTTGGGCCAAATGAAGAAAATTACAAATTATGGACTCGGTACATAGCCCTGTGGTAAATTTGATTAATTATTAGAAAAACCAAATAACGTTTGTCAGAGTTTTGTTAAATTTAATATTTCAATATAAAAATATACCACCTAATAATATTAAGAATGAGAACGTGCGTTTTTTTTATATCATAAGAGGTAAACGAACAGGTGGGTCACCTGTTATTAAGTGATCACCGCCATTCATAGACACTAGGAACACCAGGGAAGTCGCAAGTGGGTTGCCAGTCTGTGAATGCAGGGATGGGGAGGGAGAGAGGGGTCGGGCTTCCAGCGCTCTCAATGATCGAACGTAACGCAACAATGCAAGCACTGTTACTTTACATCCGTTTTCTGTGAGACGGCGGCATTACTCCAGGCTAGCCGCCCATTTACGGTGAAACATGAAACATGGTGGTGCGTTTATTACGATTTCACACCTTACTTAGCCGAAATTTTGTATACACGTTGTTAGAAATATAAAGAAGGACATAGGGTATCTCTCGTAAAAAAAAAAACAGATTCCGAGGGATAGACCAAATCTACATTAACGCGCGCGCAACACATATATTCTTGTTCAATAGATACAAAAGTAATTCAAAGTATACCCCTTGTATAAAGCAATACCAACCGTTCGCAATAATAGAATAGATAAGTATACGCAAACAAGGGTAGTCGCCTTTGTGATTCGTGCACTCAGCGGGATACTAGCTAATTGCATCACAACATCGATTTAAACCTACGCATGATTCTTTATTTGTTGCATTGATTTTAAATAAATTCCCCACCCGCCGCGCCGGGAGAATTGACAGGCAGAGATCGTGTAACAGCGCGGTGTCTGGGGATCACCGACGAGAACCCTGATAAATTACGTCACGTTTTTTGTGAAACATTCTGAGTTGTCGATGTTTTGTTAATATCGCAAATGTAAAAAAAAAACCGTCCCCATTTTCATACAAATATTAGTTGACCTCGCCACGTGTTACCGTGGCTCAGTTCTTACATTGTGAATTAAACGTATGATAAAGTATTTGGTATTACAGGGTAATGAATCTGCCTATGAACTTATGCAAAAATGAGCGGTTACGTAGTAAATAGATCAATAAAACACGTACACTATGAAATGAACTGGAGTAGACAAAGAGATTCTAAATTAAAACATAGACGCTATGTTGACGCTATCTATGAGATATCTATAACAGCCAGTCCTACTGTTTTCTGTTAACAAACTGATTTAAAGCATCATCTGTTGTAGCAGTTGTAAATTAAAAATATTGAGGCCATTAAAATATAAATGACAGCTTTCATGAAAAAGGGTGGAATACTTTCGGAGTTCATTGCGGAGAAACATCATGACTCTGGATTTTCAAATATTTAAATTATAAAAATACAACGCCATTATGGCTCAATCAGGCGCAAATGCTAAACGTATCGGAATAGAACTACGAGCATTCGATGCGGAATTATCTGGATTCGAATGATCTTTCATTTTAATAATATTGAAATATAAATTACTAGTGATCCGTCTCGGCTTCGCTTGGATGCAATATACTAAAGTCACGTCGTAAGTGTGTAAAGATTTATTTTTTGGCGCTTTATTTATTTACAGGTCATCAAAATCACAGAAGCTACGAAAGAATCTTCACACGAGTTTTTTTCTTGCGGATAATTTTAAATCTGTGATATTCATCTAGGTAATCACTAAACTGATTACTGTAAGCATTCTTAGAAGTATAATTCTGTGCATTATTTTTAAGTAAGGTTAAATCAGCGCTATTAATATGAGAAAGTAGAATACAGGGACTTCTTTCGACTTTCTATGGATATAATAATATACATGTATTATATATATACCTTATGCTACAAGAGAAGATCGTATCGAAATCAGCTGTGTACTTTAAAAGAATCAAGGGAACAAAGAGTTTCGAAAAGAAACATTATCTTATAATGTTTATATGTATTAAATAGATTATATATATTATTATACATTAACAAATAATAAGCTATTTATTAGTTGAATAATTGTTAGAATCGAATGAGTACCTTCCAAAAACTAACTTAATGCTTCACAATGATGGAATGGATAATAAGCATTTTTATAAATATGTATGTATATTGTATGCATTTTTATCTTTTTTTTTCTCAGGTCAGGTAAGGTTAGTTACACATAAATATTCGAATCTTATATAGTAAAAAGAATAGTATCCCTGGAGATAACTACATTTTCATGTGTGAACTATCTTATGTACTTATGTCATAAAATTCAACCTGTAAAAAAGGTTTTATATTTAAAGGGTTTTTAGTTTATATTTATGATATTAACCTTGGTGTTTTCAGTAAAAAGGTTAGTCATCTACGAGTATATATTACGGTTTCGTTTTTTTATGTCTAGTCTGTATAGATTCAAGGGTAGAATCCGTTCACGAATCATGCAGTGAATAGCGGTCATTCGACCGACACTTTTAACGGTAAAGGGCGCTCCTGGGAAATCTGCACACCCTCGGTGTACTCCAAGTAATAGTGTTTGCTCATTTGAGTGTTCTTCTACTCGGTTTTGTTCCGTAATGGTTAATGGTATAGGGAACGTAGTGGCTGCCTTTAAGAGCCTCGGTGTCTTACCGTAATAATAAAAGCTGCATTAAGCCACTCTAATAATAATTAGGAGGAAGTATACACATACAAACAGTTAGGTAATATGTAACTTGTATATATAAAGGCGACTATTAGTATCGTAAACCACATATCACCCCCACACACATGCACGTACACACGCTTACACATGTGAGTTTTATTCTTTCCTTATCGAACTGAATTAATTTAGAAATATTATCCGACACAAATTACATAGAGTTTTTGAGGTATGAATGCTTGGTACACATATATGTTTCAATACCTTATTTAAGTATGAATATGTAGCTTAGCTTAGGTTAGCTTACATAGGTCATGAACTGCATGTATCAGGTAACAGCCCAAGCCGAGGTGTGCCGTGCACCTTTGAGCTAGTTGGCTAAGTAAAATCGGCTGAATGCCTTAAGCGCTCGCCGTAGCAGTCTGGTGAAGCTGCTAAGACCTTGCTAGGTCAACAGCGTAGTTAGTTTGAAAAAATAAAATATCATAAACCACACCATGGAAATAAATTCAAAATACATTATTATTTCATTAAGAAATTGTAATATATTTTATCAGATACAAAAATGGCATTACATTCACACCGAATATAAATTTATTTCTTACAAACTAATTTCTTATATTTGTAAGTTTTCTATAGTATATATTATACTAATTAAGTTCAGATCAGTTGGTTAAATGACAAGTAGGAACGTAAGTAGACAACAAATAACCAGTAGGAAACAAACATTCAAAAATTAACGATACAATTAAATAAACATTGAAAATATTAATTATAGATTCTGAATCAGATTAATTAATCTCGTCACTGCATAATTTCGCAGTCGGTTACACTGTAAATGGGCTGTTAATTTACGTAGAACGTTACGAGCGTCCCTCTGCTACGCTGTACGAAACATGCACGCATTTACGGATTTCATATTTAAGTGCTTAAAACTTGTTCATTCATTCATAATATCAAAGCTCTCATAAGTCCGTTTACCGCATTCATTTCCAAATAATAAATTTAACCCTTCCTTTTTTCGGGCTAGAATGAGTTTTTATTTTTTTTTTTTTAGTTTTTAATTTAAACTGTCAAAAGGCTTTCGCTCTGTGCAAACTAGTCGACATTAATTTCTGGTTGATAGAGAAAAGTAAGTAGAATATATTAATTCTTCATATTACTCAAGATCCAGTCAAAGTAATAATAGACGTTAGTATAAAGAGAGGGTATAGATGTACCACAAGCGTAGTCTGCTCGCTTTCCACTGACTAAGCCCACGACAAAGTACTTCCCGCCGTAGACCGTCATTAAGGGGCCACCGGAATCGCCTTTGCATGTGTCCTCGCCAGTGTGGCCGACAGCGCACATGTGCTTTGCGAATAATCCAGGATAGTGATTTTTACACCGATCTTGTGGTACTAAGTTGACCACTGTCGATTGTTTAATATCGGATCTGTAAGGTCCATTGCGACCCCAACCGGCAACTTCTAGAGGCAGATTTGAATATTCGGGGCTGTCTACGTTGAAAGGTAGCATGCATATTGGCCTTATATAGTCTGAAAGTAGTTAAAATATAAAGGTAAAGTAAACCGAAATCTTACGTTTTTTTTACTAATAGGAAGTGTAGATTTTAACTATCTAAACTGTTTGCAACGTATTTCATGTTAAAATATCAACTTATATTTGTTAAAAGAATTTATATATAAATAGACGGAGAGTAAAGAGTTTATCTTTCTATTCTTGTCTTTATTTTTGTTTAGTAGATATTGACGAGCGTATTATTAATAAAAAAAATGGAAATAGTCTTCTTTTTCTTCTTAGTGAAAATTAAAAAAATAATGATCTATGGTCAAATTTCGGTAACTGGATGAGCACTCGTATAAATAAATCATCCAGTGTTCGTGGCATACAAATTAATATTGGTTTGAAAAACATAATATAACTATTTAAATTTTTTTTATATTAAACTACGCAAGTGTTGAATGTAATATCACTTCATGTTATCGATGATATACTGCAAATCCTGACACACTTGACTTAAAAAAGAAAAAATGCATACGAAACAAAAATTCCTAATTGCAAAATTTCGTTTAGCCTTCGACTAAAAACTTTAGGGTGTTATAACAATATTGCGTTCAGACTAACCATTGCCTACAATTATAATTATTTTCCTCTGAAATGGAGAAAGTAATGCTTCTATAACGATCAAGAGTATTATTTTGTTTTTTGTAAAATATCAGCAACTTAACTTACCTGTGTAAGGTGCGTTACTTCGAAGTCTTATTAATGCAATGTCATTACTTAGTCCTTTGGGCTCAAACTGAGAGTGCATAATAACGTTTTCTCCATTAATCATTAAGTTTTCAATACATTTTTTACCTACTCCTAAAACGTTTTTACAGTCTGTTGGAAATGTTTGTTTATCGTATTCAGCTAAGTAAACTTCAACACTGAAAAAAAAAACATAATATAATAAGCACCTACTTAATCAATAATAAACTAAAGTAGTTAATTACCGATATAATATGATTAAATACAAAATCATATTAGACGAACGGTTAGACCTTTTAGAGCCCCACTGAAGCTATTTTTGGTTTCAGCATGAATGGGTCGGCTCCTCCGGGGTAGTACCACCCCTCTCACAGATAACCGACCTGAAATAACACGTCCACGTCCCTTCCTCTTTCCTTCTTTCCCTTTCCTTCCCCTCCCCTTCTCCCATATATAGGCTGGCAACGCACTTGCGACGTCCCTGATGTCGCTAGTGTCTATGGACGGTGGTGATCACTTAACATCACGTGACCCACCAGTTCGTTTGCCTCCTTTGATATAAAAAAAAAGTCATAGGAGACAAACGAACAGGTGGGTCACCTGATGTTAAGTGATCACTACCGTCCATACCAAATACCAAAAGATTCGCAAATGCGTTGCCAGCCTGTGTTGGTGGGGAAGGAGGGCGAGCCGACCCATTTATTCTGAAACCAGTTATAGCTTCAGCGTGGCTTTACCACATACTAAATAACTACGCTTCATATAAGGTATTCTAACTCGCACTCCACAACATTTCTTAAATTGCATTTGGTTAGCTAACTTACATAAGTTGAAAATTTGTAATAAGGCTTATAAGCCATCAGCAACTCTATTTACAAGATCGTTATTCAAGACATAGCGTGAATCTTTTGATTCACCGACACTTAATATCGGATGAGACCGAGGTCTAATGCTAAACTAATCACGTACAAATAAGAAAACTGTTTTATATATATCTGCATTTTTTTTTCGATAAGGGAAAAAATAAAACCTTTACACTCTCATGTGTCAGTGTGTAAGTATGTGTGTTGAGGTGATATTTGTAATGTTGTCGCAGTGATGTAAGATTTTGTGTGAGTGTATAGCGTCAGCAGCGCACTCAATGGCTCCACGCTGAGGGAACGGATCTAGGCTTGAGCCGCTGATGTATGTGCATAAACAATAATAAAGTATTATCTATTATAACTGATCTGATGTATTACAGATAGGGAAAAAAGATTAATATAATAGAATACTTACTTCTTAAATGTGCCATTTACGTTGTGCATACAATGAGCGGCAGTGAGAACGTATTTGGAACTGATTAAAGCGCCTCCACAGTTAAATGATTCCAGTCGATTCCCGTAATCAAAGATTATTCTCAGTAGTACAGTCCATGGATATTGTTCAAATTCTGTTGCCTTTCCACCTGGAACAGAATTTGCAATAATATTTATTTCGTAATCTAATATACTATCAAATTAAAGTGTTTCAGTTTCAAAAGGATTAAAAACTTCATAAGCCTTTCTGAAATAGATTGTCCTTAAATTTTGTGATTATCAGTTTTTAATAGGAAAAACATACTTGAACATTTAAAACGTGAAATAAATAAGTTCATATTTATTCCAGTTTCTTTTCATCTAACACAAAATGTAATTGGATTCATCTTTTTTTTTTTTTCATTTTCTTATATTGTTATTCAATTCTGGACTTTGTTGAAAATTACAAGTGTGCTCATGCGGAATTTAGTCCAAAGTTGATTACAAGAACCCGCTCAGACATACATTCGAGAAAGCAAGTTAATTTTTTTTATATCACATAAGAGGCAAACGAACAGGCGGGTCACCTGTTGTTAAGCGATCACCGCTGTTAGCATTAGCAACCCCAGGGGAGTCGCAAGTGCGTTGCCAGTCTATGTTTGGGGGAATAGAGAGAAAGAGAGAAGGGTTAGAAAAGAAGGGAAGGGAGAGGATAGGGGAGGGGAGAGAAGGGGAGATGGGTCTCGGCACTCTCACTGACCGAACGAAACGCAACAATGCAAGCACTGTTACTTCACGTCGGTTTTCTGTGAGAGGGTGGTGCTACCCTGGACGAGTCGACCCATTCATGCTGAAACCTATAATAGCTTCAGCGTGGCTCTACCACCTACAAAATAATAATAATATGGTAAAAACGTCAAACATTACCTGCAATGCGTTGGCCTATCGTAATATTTGCTGTTTTTTCTGGAATATTACGCCTATTCCGGTACCTAGCGGGCCTCGACTGGCGTGTTTTACTTGGCGATAACTGATGATCAGACTGAGATGGAAATATAATCTTTTCGTTCATCCAGTTGTATGGAAAGGTTGTAACATCATTGATTAGGGGTGAATTTTGCGACCCTGCATAGATGTGCAAAGAATATTGTGAGTATGGAAGCTATTTGCAGTTAGTGCTAATGTTTTTCTATACTAATATTAAGTTTGTGACGTTGTGTGAAACACAAATGAAGAATGTTTCAAAATCGGCGCTTTTCCTCTTGAGAGCTTCCGCTGCGTGTTAATGTTAGCCCAAAGTATCTATTCCACGCGAACGAAGTCGTGGGCAGAGGCTAGTATTAAATAATGAGAAAGCGAACACTCTCTCTTTGTCAGTTAAAATATTATAATTAGTATAGAAGTAGTATTTATTTCATACTTAACTCAAGTTATAAGTGCATTGTAATTAAGTGCACGAGTTAAATAGGTATATATAAAATGACACTACTTATTATGTGTTCACAATAACGCAATTAAAGTTCAGAGTGATTATTTTAAAGTGATTGTGTCTTGTGGTTATTGAATTATTTTTATTGCCTTTGTTATTTTCCACAAACCAAGTGATTTAGTCTGTTTTTATTATAAGTTTAGGTAAGTAATATTATTATATGGTTTATTACCTGCTATCCTGCCAGCATCGGTAGCTTCCCGGCCACAGCATTCTGTTTCTGGTTGCGGAGGGAAAGTTGTTGCGACGCACTGTTCTCCTACATTTTGTCCTATACCAAATGGCGGTGTATTATTTGGTACTCCAGGAAAAGGTACTTCCTGTGGCATTGGATTATAGATGAAGTAAGGCCGATTTGGCTCTACCGTTCTTGAATCGTATCGCATACTTTTAGGTGCTTGTTTGTAATTTTGATAGTTACTGGAATCAAAAATGTCGCTCTTCTGTGGGTAGTTAAACTGTGTTTCTTGAAAATCGTTAGGATTTCTGTACATGTTATTGTTAATTTCCCATAAAATTTTTGAGCAGCATACCTGAAATAATTTTTGTTTGGATTATTTTTCCCTTATTTTTTTAGGATTATCACTGTATAAAACACTAGCCTCTGCCCGCGACTTCATTCGCGTGAAATAGATAAGTACTTTGGGTTAACGCTAATACGCAGCGGAAGCTCTTATGAAGAAAAAACCCCGATTTTTTAACATTATTCGTTGGTGCTCAGCTCCTATTAATCTTAGCGTGATGATATATTACCTATAACCATCTTCGACAAATGAGCTATAAAA
Organism: Antheraea mylitta; assembly: GCA_014332785.1. Lineage (NCBI taxonomy): Eukaryota > Metazoa > Arthropoda > Insecta > Lepidoptera > Saturniidae > Antheraea > Antheraea mylitta. The sequence goes on from JACEII010000046.1 coordinate 1,128,571, forward strand.
CACTGAAAGAAGTTTTCAAAGCGGACCAGTAGTTCCTGAGACTACCCCTTGCAACGTCACAAACTCACAAACTTTACCTCTTTATAATATTAGTATAGATGAAGTTAACGTAAGTAGGTTTCTGTCAACTTAAAATTGTATAAAATATCAAGTATCAAAATAAATATTTACGTAGTTTCCGCTTCTGCTATTAATGTACTTAGGTGAATTGACATTGCTATCATAAGACGGATTTTGACACTGATATTTTATCATCCATAGTTTTTGCTGATGCTCGTCGAAAGTGTCCATTATTTCACAACCATATATATGAGTGCAGTGATCGCAGTGATCTGTAAAGATATTTTTTAGCTTACAATCCATTTTGGGAGTCAAACATCTCTGGTAAAGAAAACGTCTATCATTAAAATCAGAAAGTAGAATTATGTTACCGTTCCATGCTGCTTCTGTTACTACAATTGCCAAAGCGATGAAAAACACTCCAGTAAACCTTACCATGGTGTCTTTTATATTAAAAGTATATAAATCACTCAACACGTGGTATTCCTTTCATCACGTCTCAACAACTGACCGAGTTATTGTAATTACGCTATACAAATACTGTCTAATTGGTAATCAATGGAGGGATTCTTGTATTTACTACTAATTGTATCGGTTATTACGTTAATAGATTTGATGACAACCGTAAACGTATATATATTACGGAAAAATATACAGATATGGCGGAAGATTTGTAAAAGAAAACAAAAGTGCATAATTATTTCTTATTCTTATGATTCAAGGTTACATTCTTAAGGTTTGGATTCTTTTAATAATTATGTTTTCTCAGAACATATTATTTAAATCACTCGACAGGAAAAAGTACATTATTTGTAATCACGATATGCTATTGTTTTTTTCAGTAGGTTCTTCTTTTGGATTACTTAATAAGAATGTATGATAGGTGATATGATTCTATAAGTAAAATTCATTTGCCGAATGTATGTTTTTTTATGTCACGAACAGATGGGACACCTGATGACAAGTTATCACCACCTGATATCAAGTTATCACCGCCGTCCATAGACACAGCAATACCAGGGGAGTTGCAAATGCGTTGCCAGCTTGTGTTTTGGGGGTGGGAGGAGGGAAGAGGAGGTGAGGGAGGGGGGAGGAGCAGAGGAAGGTGGTCCTCCGGTACTCTCACTGACCGAACGAAACGCAACAATGCAAACACTGTTACTTCACGTCAGTTTTCTGTAGGTCGGGTGGTACTACCCCGGGCGAGCCGACCCGTTCATGCTAAAACCAGTACTGGGTTAAGCGTGGTTCTACCACGTACCAACAACACAACAAATAACACAAGATTATGGATAAAATATAAAGATTACTACATGGTATTCCAAAAATCACTAAAATAGTCGTAGTGTTGAAAATTAATCAACTACACTCATCAAAAAAGTCTAAGCAACATGTACTAATTTAAATTTTAGGATGGTTCTTCACATTATAACCTTTTTTTAAAATAATATCTTTAGGGTTCTATGATGCAAAAATAACAGCTGTTCTCTTTATAAGTTCTTTTAATAACAGAAATGAACAATATTAGAATATACTGTAGAAACTAAGATACATAAGAAACTAAACTTTTTTTTTACAAAATGAAATTTCTAAAGAAAATGTATTTATTCTGAAAGAATAGAACAATTTAATACAAAGTATGGTCTCTGCTATTCAGAACTTGTCGGTAACGATTATTCATTGAATGAATGAGACTGTTTATGTCATCTTGCGGTATTCGCTCCCAATGGAATTGTAGCAAACCCTTCAGCTGTTGGGTTGTTGTCGTTCCGTCCAAGTCCTTCAAAACACGTCTCTGGAGCATGTCCCATGCGTGCTCGATGGGGTTGAGATCTGGCGATTGTGCAGGCCAGGGCAATACCCGGATGTTCTCCGTTGCAAAGTATTCACTGGTTCGCCGAACTGTATGTGAACGCGCATTGTCATGTATTAACCTAAAATCGGACCCAAAGGTTTGTGCAAATAGGTAGACATAAGGTCTGAGAATATTCTCAATGTAATTTTCAGCATTCATGTTTCCATTTACAAAAATGAGCTCAGTTCGCCTGTTCTTCATAATACCCGCCCATAACATAACTGTTGAGCCGATGTATGGATGAACTTCCTGAACGCACCTGAGCCTTTCAGTATTTCCGGGCCGACGATATACTCGCACCCTTCTTGTATCAGGCTTAAACCCGAATCGCGACTCATCGGAAAACATAATTTTATCCCATTGTTCCTGGGTCCATGTTATGCGTTCTCTACACCATTCATATCGACGAGCGCGATTCCCGTGACGTATCGGTGGGCACCTGATTGGGCGTCGAGCTCGTAGGCCGTATTCATGCAGTCGATTTCTCACAGTTTGAGGACTTACATCAACACCACTTGAAATTTGTAGCTTCAAACTTATCTCTCGAGCGGTTAACATCGGCTGGCGTCTTGCAGTCATTTGTATGTACCGGTCTTACCGAGTGGTTGTACTCCTTTTACGGCCTGGATGCTGTTCAGCGGGTTCTCCTGTATTATTGTAGCGCTGCTAAAGACGACAAATAACACTTCTATGAATGCCAAAATGTCGAGATACCTGAGATTGATTACTTCCCTCTTGCAACATTCCTACAGCTCTTTGCATTTCATCTGCCATCAAATGACGTCGCTTCATGATGTAAAGAATATCTAACAATTCAGTTTTGTCGCTAACTTTATATAAATGGTTGGTAAAATTATAATATCAAGACTAAACGCAGCAATTAAAACGCACTTAAATTCAAAGAAATTTGCAGTCATTTGAATTTTATGAAAAAACAAAACATAATCAATTTTTTTTTACAACCAGCCAGTATGTCATCAATAACAAAAAAGTTTACTTACCTACGTACTTTGTTTGAATAAATAATTAGAAATTAATTAATATAAATGGTAAAATTTGTAATATCACGCATGTTGCTTAGACTTTTTTGATGTGTGTATTTTATATACATGTTTAAATTAGACATTTTTAAAGCACTCAACGTGCAGAAAATAGTAACATTTTACGTTAAATCACTTGTACATGTGTTTCAGTAACAGAATACTTCAAATGACCGACTGCGTGAGTTTCACGTATTCGCAAAGCGAATTGAAAATCAGTGCTAATTGGCTAGTTGGTACAACAAAAGTGGGGTGGATAGTTTGTGTTTCAAATTTAATTAACAGGGATGTAGACGTTCTTTACATCTCTCTATCACATAAAATTAAATATCTTCCTTTACCGCCTTATGGGTAATAGGGTCACACGTTGAATGTATCTGTTTTCCAGATTAAATTCAATAGTTATTTGTGAAATTATAAGACAACAATTCTTGACCATGGCTTTGCTCGCGTAACGCGTTAATAAAGAAATGACTCATCCCTCAGGAACAGTATATTTTATTTGGATAAAAGGTATCCTATGTCTTTTTCTGGACTGCTGACAATATGTATGCAAAATTTTGATTTATTCGATTGAATAGTTAAGGCGTGAAAACGTAATCTCTGTATGTCTGTCTGTTTATATGAACACGTATCACAGCTAAAGTACTGGGTTTACAATAAAACCATAAAGTATGTCTTCAAGAATAACTTAATCTTTGTTTCATTAAAATCGGTCCACTCTATCAAAAGTTATTGTAATTTTAATGATGACGCGGCGTAAGTACGAGAGAAAAGTAGATATGGAAATGCACTTAACACATTAAGATGATTTTATTAATCTCTGTTTTTTACACAAGGATCCACGCAGGTGAAGTCGCGATTACAGCTAGTTCTTCAATTAAAAGAATGTACAAAGATAAGATAATTTTCCAAATTCGACGGGTGGTGGTTCTAAAGATCAATTCCTTACAACAAATAAAAAAAACATGTTTTTAATGTCATCGTATTAACTTTGATTATTAATTGTACACATTTTGTAGTAATTTATACATGTTATAAAATATATTTAGTTATACAGCGGGAGATTCTCTTAAAAGCACCACAAGGAGTGCGTAATTATGATGAAGTAACACTACCAGCCTTTACCCTTAAAGTAACAGTTACCTCAGTCTACGTATACTTATAGTATATTGCACTAAATGTATTAAACAAGTAACCTCGCTGAATCATGCAGGGGAATAGAGCTGGGTTGAGATTTGAGACTGACCATGACGTAGCATTATAACGCAAATATCTGAGTGTAAACGTGTGTGTCGCTTTATAAGCTAAAGAATGCAAATTCCTAAATTATATTCTACGACATTTTCATAAATTAACAGTTTGATTAATGTGGTTGAGTCATAAAAACTCATATAATCTATGTAAGTCTAAAATACATACACAAGTAGTCACTAACGTTACCTAATTAGTAACGGATGGATGCATCGCAATGCCGAAACGAATTCTAGGATGTTTAAGTTTTTTGATGTTTAACAAAGAATAAGCCTCGCTGTCCATTCGGTACATTCTTCTTACAGAATTTATACTTTATGAAGAAGTTTACTGGATTTTGCAAGTATTTAACTTCACGATTTTTTCTATTAAATGTTTGTCATATACATTAGCGAGTCTTTTGATATTGTTACTTTATAATTCTTACATACGTAAGCATACTTCTAGATACATATTAAACCTAAACCTAGACCTATTAAACCATTGTTACAGAGCACACACCAGCCAAAAGAGACACACGTTTCACAATTCTTTGCATATTTCTATGGGTCCAATGTTCATCCAAGAAATTCATTAGATTTAATATTTTGTATTTCGTTTATATTATACTAATATGAACAATAACATTTTCTAATACTATTTGTAAAGGTTTGTGTAAAGACTTAAGAACTAAAAAACCCTAAACTGGTCTTAATTTGACTACTGTTTTTTTTCTCGCACTGACTACGCTATTGGCCTTACTAGGGCCTTCACAGCTTCACCGGACTACAAACTTCTGTCATCTTCGAGCTTTGTTATGAATACATATAAACTTCTAAGGTTACTCAACATTAAGTCGATTGACTGCTTATTTACACCATCATACCATTAGAAAAAAACAAATTAGTGATTCTTTATAATTAAATACATTTTTTTGTCAATAAATGTTTTTTATACATTTCAATAAAGTATCTTAGTGAAGCTCTGTTAAGGTCTTAACAGCAAAGCATAAAGAATACATCTATTTTTATTCATTATTTAATCTATCTTATCAGTAAAGCAATATGTTTCTTAAATATTAATATTATTAGAAAAATATTATCGAACTACTTTAATGAAATTTTAATTACGTCACTATAACCATTAAGATTATACCCGTTAATTAGGTTTTAATTATAGCTAAATAGATTTTGTGTTTAAAAGCAAGTTTTATATAAATCATCGTTTCTAATTGAATATTTGTTTATACCTCTTCGAATTTAGAGAAACAGTTTATTTATTTATTTACATGTGGATACAGCAACAGGCCAACAGTCAACAACAACAATAAAAAGTAGTAAACTAAAGACCTACAATGCTTTATGAAATAGATACTTAACTTAACCTACACTATTAATAATAATAAAAAAAAAAAAATTAAATATATAAAATAGTTAAAGGAAATATACCATTAAAAATGAAAATATACCAAAGATTCCAAAACTTTAGCAACACATGAAATAAAAGTCTTTGTGTATATAAGATATGCCAATTCCACGCATATAGTAACCTACCATTATCTAGTGATTTTTTAAGTATAATAGTCAGTGGTAAAGTAAGTTCATCAGCATAAGTATTGATAAATTTGGCAAGAATTCCATTAGAACCGGCAATCTTGTAAAAATCAATATGTTTTAGCTTACGATTTATAGTACTAGTTCCTTGGAGAGTAATTTTTAACAAAACAAAATGTGTTAGCGGGAATACCTAAATCAATACTAGGGCAAAAATGATCTTCATAAACACTGCTAAAATATTTAGAAAATAATTCACAAATATTTTTGATATCTGGTGAAGATCAATTACTATATCGAAGTAGTCCGGTGAAGCTGTTAAGATCTTGCTAGGACAATAGCGTAGTCAGTTTGAGAAAAAAAATACTATATCGCCTTTGTTGTGGCTTATTCTTGTATCCTCTACGAGAGTTAATAAAACGCCAAAAAAGTTTGACACTATGACCCAAAGTATTTTCAACAGACAAATTAACATACTATAGTCATCTGAGATTAAACTTTTACTTTTAGTACGAAGTTCGAAAAATCTATGATATTGTAGTCCGGTGAAACTGTAAAGGCCAATAGCGTAGTCAATTCGAAAAAAAAAATCTTATGTAATCACGAGGATGGTGTTATTTTTTATATCGAGTGTGAATATAGAGAATAACTACTGCCATTACTTAAAGGAGTATTTACACTTATGCTATACATTTGATATATCTATATATGTAATAAGAATATAAACTAAAGTGTCTGTACTTTTTCGATTTTAGTGAAAAAAATTGTTGCGACTAAAAATAAGTAGAATATAGAATACACTCTGTCTGTTTGTATGAACACGCATCATTGCTAAAGTACTGAGTTTACAATAAAACCTCAACAACAAAATCATAAAACATATCCTCAGGAGTAACTAAACGGAAAATAGACAAGTAAATGGACTCAATACATTCAGATGACTTTATTTAATCACTGTTTTTTACGTAAGCCTCCACGTAGACGAAGTCGCAGGCACATGTAGTTTTTAATAAAACAAGTAACAAATAATATACTACGAAAACTACAAATTTAGTAATAGTATATTTATAATAAAAACTCGTACATTTGTGTACTCATATTATTTGTAGGCGTTCCTTTCTGTTTTTAACCCTAAAAAGATTTTTTTTTAATTTTAAAAGATATTTGTAAGAATTTAGTTTTTTTTCGATTAGATAAATCCATAATTCATAGTAAACTTGAAAATAAAAAAATATCTCTCCAAAAAAAAGACTGAATTTTATCAGTCACCACATTCAAACAACCAAAAATACACAACTTACCCGCCAAAAGTAATGTCAACTATTTTTTCATACGTAAGCGGAATACAACTTATGTTTTTACGCTGTACATAAAATACATTGCCAAGATAATAAGCAACACAAACGAAGCCACGGGCATTCGTTAGTGAAATAACAAAAGTATAAATAATACTATCATGTTATATATTTCATATATGCAGTCCTTCACATTCGTTCAGCAATTTCTGCAATGCTAGGAGTTTGAAGGATCTCAGCTCTCAGCAAATATCTGGTTTCAATTTTCTCTCAATTAACTTCAGGTTACGTTCGATTCGAGAAGTGCCACTTAGTTCTAATGGGAAGTTAGAGTGAGCGGCTTTTGTAGAGGGTTCCACCCCTACATTGACAGATAATAAATATGTCGGAAGAGTTGCCTTCGAAGTCATTGAGTAAATATATATAAAGTCTATAAACAGTATTATGCCTTTATTTATGTTCACAGGAATAGTACAGCAGTTTTTTGACATCTGGTTAGTTAATCTATGCAAACAGAAGCACCTCTTTTGATGCCAAGAGCATAAAGATACGAGAATTGTTTAAAGAGGTTGTTCTGCTTTTAACAATACTAGAAAATCATAAATAGACTCTGTATACGTTCGAGTTTTATTTAATCACTAACTTCTGCCCGCGACTTAGTCTACGTGGAATAGTTATTTTGAGCTAATGCTAACACGCACCGGAAGTTCTCTAAAGGAAAATAAAATGTTTTTTAAACATTCTTCATTGTTGCTTTTCTCAGCGTGATGGTAGCTATAGGTAGCTTTCCTCGATAAACGCGCTAACACTGAATTTTTTTTAATCAGACTTCTAGTTCCTGATATTAACGTAATCAACCAAACAATTAAACCCTTCAGTTTTATAATATTAGTATAGAATCGTTATTATTTTCAATACCATACGTTTATTTGTCAATTTGTTGGTATATACATAAGATAAGGTTACATTAATATAGCAGATATAAGTAAATGATATAGGTATGGTTGTGTAAACAATTGCTATTTTATACAGTTACCTGAAATTGTTTCCCGTGATAAAATAACAGGTACATTTATATAAATCATTCACATACTGGTACTACTCAGACCTCGATATTGATTTATATATTTTTAAGGGTTATTATGTATGTTAGTTTTGTAGTAAATTGTTTAAATAGTTTAAATTATCGAATTGATCTAGGTGTTTAATTATATTTGTGTAGAAACATTTATATTCATGAAATCCTATGCAAATATAATTACTACAGTCTATATATATAAGTTACAAAATGTTCATAGAAATATCCAGAGAAGGAATAAAAAGAAAATATGTAAACAAAAATATAGGTAAATATTTCTTATTTGACAAAATCTTATGGTGTTTACCCCAAGGCAAAAGTTAATAAACGATGTGCATCACCCTAGCAGCACGTGTCGAAACATCGATCATAGTTCTTAAGCGTGCCCAGAAAATGGGGTTGTTACCCTATGAACTATTCTTCGCATTCACATAACTGCAATACGAAATTGCTTCAATACAGAAGTCTGACAAATAAATAAAGATTTACAGAAAAGACATTTTATAGCTTTGTCATATTTTCAGTTTGTAATTTTTTATTTATATTTGGTATTATTGTAATATCTTTATTATTACTAAACTCATCGATATGCCTCTTCGTATCCTCTACTGTATCTAAATATGAATGTTCAGATATTGTTTTTATTATTTTATTGTAGAATATGTTTACTACGTGTTGGACTTTCCCATATTGACGTATATTCTTAACGGCATTGACAGCTAACTTTAAGGCTATGTCCTACGTAGGCGATTCAAAGCGAACACAACTGCGAATCCAAAGCGATGCGGTGCGACGCGGCGGTTTTGTCCTACATGCGCGCGAATCGCTGAGTAGCATCCATATCAGACAACGCAATCGACTCGGACAACCGCCGCCGCATCATATTCGCGCGAAAATATCAAATCAACTGATCGCGTTCGCTTCGCTTCGCGCCGCTTCGTTCCCGCTTCGCGTCTGTGTTGGTCACGTAAGACACTTCAATACATGAGGGGTATAGAATCAAATGCAGCTAAGAGCGTAAAGTTTTTTGTAGGTGGTAGAGCCCCGCTGAAGTTATTTTTAGTTTCAGCATGAATGGGTCGGCTCCTCCGGAGTAGTACCACCACTCTCACAGATAACCGACGTGAAATAACAGTGCTTGCATTGTTGTGTTTCGTTCGGTCAGTGAGAGAGCCGGAGGCCCACGTCCCATCCTCTTTCCTTCCCCTCCTCCTTCTCCCATATACAGGCTGGCAACCCACTTGCGACGTCCCTGATGTCGCTAGTGTCTATGGACGGTGGTGATCACTTAACATCTCGTGACCCACAAGTTCGTTTGCCTCCTTTAATATAAAAAAAAAACGAGATTTAAGCTGTCTTGGATATTTGCAGCCGGTTTTAAGATGACTTTGATAACAATAGAGATTTTTAGACTGATTTTTGTATTACTGTGAGCTGGTTTTGATGTAAAATTGTAAGTTAAGGTTGTAGACAATTGACAGACGTTTATTTTTGCATTCACAGTTCATGTTTAAAAAAACATGCAACTAGCTGCATTGGATTCTATACCCCTCACATGTCGCCTGTTTGATTTTTTCGTGCCGCACCGCACCTCTTCGCGTTCACAAGCAAATCGCTCACGTAGGACCCTGCGTAAGTTACTATTAACCCGAAGAGTGCATCCTTGAACTATGAGGTACAGTCCTCGCCAAATTTTTGACTGCTCTAAATAAAGCTACCTAAGAATATACGTGTAAGGTGGAGTGGAAAAATAGTAGTACACTACTGAAATTAACAAATATATGAAATTACCTGTTATAAATTTTAGAAGAATTAAATCGCATAACAAAATTATTAATGCCAAAAAATACCAATATACTATTAGAAATAAGAAATAAATACATAAAGGAAAAGATCATCACACACATAAAATATTTTAACGTAAAAATGAAACAACAATTTAATAATATTAAAAAGGAGCACTAAATGTACATAAAGTATTTGAAAGGTCGGTAGTTTGAGTTAAAAAAAGTCTCGAATTACGTCCGAGGAATAGGGGGATTAAAAAAAAAAGGTACATAGAACACAAATATAAGTATAAATACATATTATATTATATACTGGCGGTGTTCGCGACTTTGTCCACGTAGAACGTTGTGTAAAGAACAGTGATTACTAAATTCATCTGAATGTCTTTAGTCCATTTACTTATTTACCTACTTTTCTCTCGTCGCCGCATCGTCAAGAAAATTACAAACACTTTTAATATAATGGACAAATTTTAATGAAACATAGACTAAGTTATTCTCGAAGATAAGCTTTATGATTTTCTTGTTATGGTTTTATTGTGAAGCCAGTACTTTAGCATTGATGCGTGTTCATACAAACAGACAGACAGACAGATATTTCTAAAAATGGTTAAAATGTATTTTATTACTAATTCCTAGACATCCGTAATATATTTTTCATGAAAATTGAAAAATTTTGTACACGTTACATTTACAATCTTGTTATATGTATAGATATAACATCGCGACAACTAAATTATGAATAAATAATAATTTTAGGTTGATATTGTAACTATGTTTTCTATTTATTTTTTGACGATATTAAGTACAAGCCCGTACTCACGCCCTACATACAGAACGGCCTCAAAAGATTGCAGAGGAATATACTAGTGTTGTGTATACCAGGTGATTATTTAAAGTGTAACACCCTCCAAACCTTTGGTAGTTAATGGTCGCATCAAATAATAATATCAAAACAAATATTAATAAACAACATAGAGAACCTAAGTTAAAATTTGTTCTTTTTAAATTATGGGAACGATACTTTTAAACGTAAAAAAATCTCTTCTAAGTTTAATGAACAGGGTTAAAGAGGCGTTTTCCAGTTTTATCATTGAGTAACTGCTTATCGTGAGAACGCGGCACGTTCAAATAAAGAGGCAGTCGAGGTAGGGGATGCCGGTATTATTACACCAGTGTGTTTTTGCGTAAATCACCTGATGATGAGTGTGTATCAGTTTTGTTTTGTCTACATAATTAAGTTAAATATTAAGCACCTGTTTTTTTTATTGATTTAGAACGAGAATCGACTCTTGTTTACTCTATAAAAATATTGCCGGCAATTAACTAGTACGCGCTATAGATACAGTAATTCCCTTACTAATATTATTTTTACGAGTTTGCTACTTTTTGACGCCTTAACTTCACAACTGATCACCGTGAAAGTTTGCATACACGTTGTCTGGTGCATAGAAAAGAATATATGATACTTACTATTCGTCCAGACAAATGTACTTTTCCCAATTGAAAGATGACATCTACATTAACCCGAGCAAAGTAGCGAGCAAAAGTTAGTACCGTTAGTAGTTTCGAACTGACCGCTGTTGGCTTGACAGCTAAAAGGCCAAGCGAATCGAAGAATGTATTTAACCGTAATGCATTAACGCATGGCTGTAAATTAACTGAAATCCGGACAAAGACGAGGATCAGCAATTCCTCTTTTTGTGATATAACTTGCTTCGTTATTACGAACAAACGCAAAGTACTTACCATTCATAAAAAATACATTAGAATATAATGTAAGCTGAAACTTAACATCGTGCGTCAATGTCTCCACTGTGTTCGTATTTGAAATTCTAATAATTTTATATCTGTATAACATCCCGTTTAAAATTCCGGGCTTATGTTTCAAAAGTTAAACAAAATTCGAGTAGAATAAAACGAAAACACGTAAGTTACTCCGTTGAAATAATAAAACCAATATAATTTTCAAAGAAAAAAACTTGGATCTTAATTTGCATTTTATCCGGGATTGAATTTTTTATGTTGTATAGTAGTGTGTTGACTTAAAATACTTTTAGAAAAATTTGTCGAGGTCCACATTAGAATTATTACGCCAAAGTTGAAAATTATGCTAAAATTAGATTTTCATTTATAAGCAAGAGAATTTTAATGAAATCAAATGGGATCCTTTTATGCGCATATTTATGGCTCGCTTAAAAATATAAATTCTATAGCCGGCAGCCGGAGGCAGGAATTGTCGAAAATATATTGCGAACAAGCAGTAAACACGTATGTGATATGATTTTATTTTGCAAAATCTGTGTAATCTCTAATGCTTTTATTTTGTAAACTGTGTGTAATCTTAATTACTTCTTATTCGAAGTTCTGCATCCCATTTATAAACGGAGAATTTTATTAAATTCTATTCGGTGTTATTACAAAAAAGTTAAATATGTATTAGATACTTACTTTAAAAAGGTTTCGTACTAAATGCACTTGGCCGAGGCAAGTTCACGTTATCCTTTTTTCGCAAGTGTAACCTAACCTTACCAAAGGGAGAAAAAAGAGCAAGGTGGCGACCATTCAGTGAACGCGGTGCATTTAAAACGTAACATTTTTAAAGGAAGCATTCAATACGTATTAAACTTTTTAACGTATAATGCCGATTAAGTCCATTTACTTATTTACTTTTCTTTCGTACTTAAATCGCATCGTCAATAAAATTACAATAACTTTTAATCGAGTGAACCGATTTCATTGAAACCAAAACTAAATGTGATTCGAGAAAGTTTGTCGTGAACGTGGTAATTTAGCAGTGACGCATGTTGAAATAAACAGACAGACAGACATCGTGAATTTTATTATAAACAGTATCCGTGTTATTACAAAAAAAGTGAAATAAGTATTGAATTCTTGCTTTAAAAAAGTTTGGGTACTCTCGTATTAAATGAACCGCGCTCGCCCAGCACTGCCGCGACAAGTTCGCGTTATCCTTTTTCGCAAGTCTAACTTAACATAGATAAAACAGCAAGATCTCGAACGTTTATGTTCACATTCTGTTTATAATAAAAATCATGAAAAATAAGGAATATTTTTTTATAATAACACTTACGACCATATTTACAATGTTATTATACCGACAAACTGATATTTCTCATAGCTTAAAAAACATTTTGTTAGAATGGAACTAAAACATAAAAATATTATGGAGAAAGCTACATTTAAAATTCTATAATATCTTCGTGGGCTATATAAAACCTAAAAAAATGGTGTATTTCAGTGTCAAAACCAATTTAAAAAATGCATAGAATGTTAAAAGTTAATACAAAACGTTGATATCATTAAGCATTCTAATCGTAAAACGACGTGAAAACTTGCAAACATTGCAATTTAAAAATGCTAAGCCATTTGCAATTTTAAAAACATACGTTCATCTGCATTTGAACTTTAAAAGAACTTCTTGACTTCATTGTTTCATAGTTTCGCTCGCTCGTCGTACGCAAAGGGCGTCTGTGTCGACCAGCAGTTCGTAACAATGATCTATTCAAATCCGCTCGGCTACAGCGACAGCTAGGCGGGACTCGAGAAGTATGCGGAACTAAAAGTGCACTCTAAAAAGTGGAAAAAATTAGTCTAGAAAATAATTAGTCCACCTAGTCACGGGTAAATATAAAGCGAAGTTAGTGTGCAGTTTTTTAAGTCATTTTTTTACGTAATGTCTCATACATTCAGTCCCGGTGAAAAGAAAAAAATAAAGATTTTACACATATTTATATTTTATTTTTAATTTTCATTTGACCTTAACTATGATAAGATTAATAATATGACTGGTTTCTAATTAATTATTTAACATATTTTTTTTTAAACAACTGGTAGTTTGCAAGTTTTCAAAAGGTTTTTTTTTCGAACTGGCTGTACTATTGATCTTTATAACTTCACCGGACTACTGGCGAGCGTTTAAGGCACTCAGCCGATTTCATTTAGGTAACTAGTTGAGGGGTGCATGCACAGCGCGGCTTGGATTGTTACAGTTATCCTGCATCTAACCTAGATAAACTATTCTAAACTATTCATACATATATTCATTTGTAAATCATACAATTGAAATTGTATGATTCATAAACACTTACATGTATATCGGATGTGACACATACAAAACTAATCGATTCAGTTCGAAAAGAGAAAAAAATCATGTGTATAATGTGTGCACGTATGTGTACAAGTGATGTAGGCGAGTCACTGTATCGCGATAGTAGTTTGCAAAAGTTTTTTTTCTTCGATCTGACTATACTATTGACCCATCAAGGTCTTAACAGCTTCACCGGACTTGTTTTCAAAAGCGTTACAATAAATGTATTGGTTGTCAAAATTTTGATGATATTCGAAGTTTAAATGGAATACTCATTCCTACATGATTAAATAACTTTACCTCCTTTCTTATAAAATGATTTTAAAAGTGTTTATAATATTCAAATCGTTTTTACTTAACACCCAAACCTAACCTAAATGTTAATACCCAAGTTATTCTGCTATTAGTTCGTGGGTATCATCTTTGTTAGAAATAGAATTGTGATATCGAACATCAATGAAACAAACAGAGTTTTTAAATATTTTTGCACATAGTATGCATACTGAAGTCACTGTAATTGTCGCAAGTTATTTTCAATTTAGTTCTAAGAATATGCCATCTATTTTTTTAAACGATCTGTTAACTTCAATAAATAAAAGTTTTACGATAGTACATTATTTGTCTTTTCTGCCCCGAGCATGTTGACTTTTTTGTGGATACTTCTGCACTGCTATATAAAGGCAGGAACACACTAGTGGCGGTATTATAATGTTTCAAATTAAAAATTGTATATATATAATAAACTGGCTTTTACATATTATAGCTTGTTCTTCACTATTATATATATAATAGGTGAAAGGTAGTACGTTCACTGTATTCTAGGCTATGACACATCATAGTCAGATTTAACACATAAATGATACTAACAAAACAAATGTTAATAGACAATAAAGAGAACCTTAGGTAAAAATTTGTTCTAAATGTTTCAAAAGTATGGATAATAACTTAAATAAACCTGGGTTGAATGACCGGTGATAAAACCTACGGGCATCGATTGCATTAATGTATATTTTATCTACCCCTCGGGAACATATCATTTTTTCTGGAGAAAACTTAACCTATATCTTTTTCTATACGCCTGAAAACGTGTATGCAATATTTATTTAACTTACTGTGATATCGTAGATACGTTACAAACGATATATCCACAGTTTGCTAACTAATCTATACAATAACTCGTGATGTGTATACGCCCTTATAGAGAGGGGTGTGCAAATGAACTCTGTATGTACTTGTTGGCTATTATATTTGCAAATCTTTAATAATAAATGCGCAGTTTGCAAGGGACCGGATGCTAGCTGCGATATTTTGTTATCTACGTTTCACAGTATAGTATGACTGTTTATTTAAACGAAAAACATCACCACTGCATGCGATATGATAGTATCATATACACGTATATATATGTGGCTATAGATAATCTAATACCTTAAATGAGCAATTCTTGTATCTTTTTTTATTTATACATATTCAGGATCTCGGTAACAGCGTCCGCGATTTCCGTCAAATTTAGTATGTAGGTGGTTTCGGGAACGATAAATCGATCTAGCTAAATTTCATTCATAGAAAATATTTTTATCCGAGTTTTCAGGCAATGAAAAAATATAGCTAGAATATAAAGGTAAATTTCGCCGGCGCTGTCAAAATAAAAATAGCTCAGATGGAAAATCGGCTGTTTCGAAAATTAGTCTAACTCCAGTTCGAATCCGAGTGAAGCGATGAATGATTTTTTTTTTTGTTAAATTTAGTAAGGCAAACCTAACAGTTTAATTTAATTTGAAAATGTTTTTTTTTAAAGCGAGCTGGACTCTGTCGTCCAGGTACTATATAATTAGAATTATTTGATTTAAAACATTTTTTTATGTCATAGGAGGCAAACCAACATGCGGGTCACCTGGTGTTAAGTGATCACTGCCGTCCATAGACACTAGCGACACCAGGAGAGTTACCAGCGCGTTATCAGCGTGTGTTTGAGGGGTAGGGGAAGGTAGAGAGGGGGGGGGAAAGGAAGGTGGGCCTCTGGCGGTCTTACTGACCGAACGAAACGTAACAATGCAAGCACTGTTACTTCACGACGGTTTTCTCTGGGTCGGGTGGTACTACCCCGGTCGAGCTGACCCATTCATGAAATTTAAATGAATTTGCATGAAAGTTTCTAAACTAAGAAAAATACCTTACAATAGACGACGCGGGAATTGCTTAATCTTAAAGACCATGAAAACATAATTTGAATTAAAAGCTAGTATTTTTAATACTGCCCTATTATGGATGCAACTTTACGTTGTCATGAACATCTGTGACGGTTTGTTTTTTTTATATTATATGGGGCAAGTGAACAGGTGTGTCACCTGATGGTAAGTGATCATCACCGTCCATAGACACTAACAACACGAGCGGAGTCTTTTAAAGAAGTGTATGTTCGTTTCTTAAAGGTTTGGAATTCGTAATGGTTTGGAAACACCGCCTCTTGTAAATCCGTAATACTTTGAAAACTGTCAAATCTTATCGTTTTATTACGCAGCCAAGGGAAATCAAAACACTTCTAAAACCTGGTTATTTTATAAATAAACCAGAAGTCTCAGCAGACGTTGTCCCGCCCTGATTATAAGAAAATCCTTGACAAATTATACACCAAAACCTTCCTCATGAATCATTTTATCTATTGGTGAAAACCGCATGAAAACCCGTTTAGTACTTTTTGAGTTTATCGCTTTTATAGACAGACAGACGCGGCAGGTGATTTTGTTTTATACTATGTAATGATTCCGTTTTAAATACACATATAAAATGTATCTTCATTAACGTGCCTACAGACATGGTTACATAATAATCTTGTTAAACTGTCAATCGTTGAAATGTAACTAAATGCTTGAATTATGTTGTGTCGGTGTTATAGGGTAAGCTTCCAGTGGTTGACCGCAATCAAACTGTTTCTATGCTGCTAACGCGGAAATAATATTCGTAATAAGAACTAAGAGTCTGAATATGTAATATTTAAGGACTTTTTTTTATATATTATAGGGGGCAAACGAACAGACGGGTCACCCGATGGTAGGTGATAACCGCCGTCCATAGACACTTGCAACACCGGAGGAGTCACAAGTGCGTTGCCGGCCTTTTAAAAAAAGTGTACGCTCGCTTCTTGAAAGTTTGCAATTCATAGTTGCTTGGAAACACCGTCGCTGGGAGTCGATTCCACAGGGTCGCAGTACGAGGCAGAAACGACCTTGAAAACCTACCGATAAAGAACGCAAAGAGACGCGATGTCCCGACGCAGTGCCAAAGAGTCGAGCCGATCGGATAATACCTCGTCGCCAACGATTCGAGCTGCTCTACGCTAGATGCGGTCAAACGGAGGCAGTTAATATTGAGGAGCTCCAGCCCAAAGGTGAGAACAGTATTCCATGTGTGGGCGGACTTGCGCTTTATAGAGTAGAATCTCAATAGCATGATGTTATAGTACACATAACAGACCACAGAATAATATTACTCCTAGCGGAGTAACAGACACTATGGAAATTACCTATAAACGCTCGCACCGGCACACCCACACAAACATGCGTACTGACGAGAACTCTAGGCGGTTTTCGCGGTGCTGTCCATAGAATTTCTTTCAAAACCTCTCGTCGATGCGCATGTTTGTTTGAGTGTGCTGATTTCAAGCGTTTGTTCCTAGTTTTCGTACTGTATCTCATATTTATACTGTGATGATGGTGTAGGTGACAATATATAGGTTCTAGTAATTGGACTACTTTTAGGATAAAGAATGAAATAGTCCGATTCGTGTCGCCTCGCGAGTCAGACGTGCGCTCCGTTTATCAAAAGTGACCGTTATTTTTCCGAAGTTTTGTCGTGAGTTTTTTCGATCGATCTTCGGCTGCGTGCTTCGTGCACCGTTCGCGTACGCATAGTCACTTTTGAGTTCGTCGCGTTTCTGTCCGGCTTCAGTGAAGAATAGAATAGAATAGAATAGTGACGTGACGTAGAGGCGCTCCATTTTGAGCGTATCAAACTGCACTTTTCGGTGCAAACCCGGGCTGCATAAAGTCCAGTCGTCTGGCCAACCTGCGGATACCTCACGGTGCGAACGAAGTGGGTTGGAGCGGCCTGCCCGCTCGCTGTAGGCCCCGCGGCCTACTACATAGGTAGACGGGCCTGGGTAGCTAGGCCTTGGCGAGGTCGCCTAGTCTAGTCCAGGTGTCGAGCTCCCACCCTTCCTTTCCCCTTTTGGCCCGGACTCGGGATAATCCGATAGTTTACCGTTGGCGTGCCCCCCTGCCCTTAAGGCAGGGAGGTTGTTTCGCGGCCCCTTCGTCTCAGTCCTCTGAGATGGACTCGCATATTATTAATATTAGTTTGCTCCGTCAAATTCTCATCGCAAACGGTATGAATGAAAAAAATGTTGATCCCGCTATCGTGAGTGCGTCGCAGCCCTCCGAAGGCCCTCAATTCGTTACGAATTTACCGACCGCGAACTCTTTCGCGACAGTCTTCTTTAGACGCACGTGATAAGGGCCTACTTGAGGCCCCGATTTCTAGCGACCGCGACCGCGACCGTGATTCCCGCGCCCTCTACGCAGTTAGACAAGGAAGGCTATACGACCGACTCGTACACCCTCTCCCTTAAGGAGAAGAACTTCCCCGTGCGTGAGGTACATCGTATGTACCACCCACGCACCCGCGCTCCTTACAACATGGTGCTTGTTCTCCTCGACCGGTCGCAGGAGGGCAAGGCCACTTTTTCGCTCACGCCTGTGTGCCACCTCAACGGCGTCACCGTTGAGACCCCACGCAAGACTCATATTCCGTCGCAGTGTCATAACTGCCAGTGTTATGGGCACTCGGCAAAGAATTGCCATCTTCGCCCCAGGTGCGTCAAGTGCCTGGGAGACCACGCCACGAAGGAGTGCGCGCGCACTCCTAGCACTCCCGATCCTCCCAGCTGTATGCTCTGCGGTGACGCGGGTCATCCCGCGAATTTTCGCGGCTGTCCCCGCGCGCCGCGTTCACAACGTCCCCGTCAGGCGAGGCAGGCACCCAGGGCGCCTGTAGTCGCCGCCCACCCTCCGCCTCCACTTCTCATGTCCGTGGAGGCGTTCCCGGGCCTGCCGGGCGCCTCCCGCGCCCTGGTAGCACCCACGCCCACGATCTCACCACGCTTGCCACCCTCTGTGCCACGCGCGGCTCAACCCGGGCGGGCCCCTATGTGCCCCTGGGCCCCTCGACCTCAGCCTCAGGTTTCTTCTAAGCCTCAGGCGCCGCCGCCACAGGCGGCTTATGCTTCATCATCCTCTCTCTCCAGTAAGTACGACTGGATGAAGCATTAACTTCGCAAGCACGATATGAAAGAGGTCCTCGTCTTCCACGCCATCGTTGAGGTAGAAGAGGAGTTAGGTCTTCTCATCGTTCTAGCGCGCTTCCCGGCTGTCGGAGCCACCATTCAGCGCCTCGCCCGATCACCCTCTTTTAAATAAATAATTAAAATTCACGGGTCTTAATAAAATAAAACCACGCGGTCTATGTCTCTCGTTTTTCAACGCGAGATCCCTTCGGACACAGCGCGATCTAGTAGCTGACTTTTTACGCGATAGACAGATTGACGTTTTCCTCATCCAGGAAACGATGTTAAAACCGAGTATGCGTAATCCAAGAATCGCGAATTACTGTATAGTCAGAAACGACCGTGTCACCCGCGGGGGTGGCACCTTAATTTATTTTAGGCGTTCGCTGTACTGCATGCCGTTAGATCGGCCCACGCTTACTCATATGGAAGTGTCAGTGTGCCGTGTAGGTATGACGGGCCACTCTGATATTATTCTTGTCTCCGCGTATCTATCGCCGAACAAAGAACTACTCAAATCCGATTTACAGGCTTTGTTTAACTTAGGTGACTCAGTCATTATAGCGGGAACGTCATCTGGAACAGCCCGTGTACCTCTCGTACGACGAACTAGGTGAGGCTCTCGCCTTTGACGTCATAGCCCCTCCGGAAACCACGCACTATCAAGATCACTGCCGACCGTCAGTTTTAGATGTAGCTCTATTTAAAAATGTCGCGCTTCCTGTACGACTCATATCAGTCGTACACGAACTCGACTCTGATCATCGCTCGGTTGTATTACAGTTAGGACAGAACTCTGATTTAACCCGTCGCCGATCAGAGTGGGCGATTACACGAAACTTAGTGAATATTTTAAAAATAGTCCGTCGTTTAGCAGTTTAGACAGTATTCCGGACATGTTGGTGTCTAAAGCCGACGCGGACTTGGCCATCGATTCCCTTGTTGATTATCTCCAGACCGCCGTCAGGGAGACTTCGAAAGAGGTACAAGCGGCGAATGAACGCTGTTTTATACTCCCTGACGACGTGAGAGCATTGATCACGGAAAAGAACGCCGCGACTCGAGCTCACCACGCTTACCCTTCCGCAGAGAACCGCGAACGCTTACGTTTCTTACGGAAAGCAGTTAAGTCTCGTATTTCTGAAATCCGGGGTGACAGGTGGGATAGGTTTCTGGAGGATCTCCAGCCGTCTCGCCTGTCATTCTGGACCCTCACGTGAAAGTTTAAGTCCGATACGATCATCCCAATGCCCCCTCTCGATAGAAGCCTCGGGTTGCCTCCCGCGTTCGATAACACTGACAAAGCAGAATGTCTCGCCGCGAGTTTAGAGAAACAGTGTTCGCCAAACACTGATAACACTAACCCTTCCAATATCGAGTCAATAGATTCAGCCGTAGAGCATGCACTCGCGTCTCCTCCGGTGGATACCCTAACCTCGATCACATTTGATAAAGTTTCGGCCGCCATCAAGCGTCTCAAGCGTCTCAAGCCTAGGAAGTCCCCAGGTCCCGATGGGATCAGGAACGAGGTTCTGAAGCTCCTTCCTGACCGCATCATAGCTCTATTGGTCTGCATCTTCAATGCGGCCATGTCCCAGGGTCATTTTCCAGCCGTCTGGCAGAAGGCTGTAGTGATAGGAATTCACAAGCCCGGCAAGACAGCTACGCTTCCCGATAGCTATCGCCCCATCAGTTTGCTAGATACCTTAGGTAAACTTTACGAGCGGATCCTTCTGAAGCGTCTCCAGGTAACGATTACCGACCGTAGT
Source organism: Antheraea mylitta (assembly GCA_014332785.1). Classification (NCBI taxonomy): domain Eukaryota; kingdom Metazoa; phylum Arthropoda; class Insecta; order Lepidoptera; family Saturniidae; genus Antheraea; species Antheraea mylitta. The sequence continues at coordinate 1,149,693 of JACEII010000046.1, forward strand.
TTAATACCGCCTGAGCAGTTTGGATTTCGCGCCAAACATTCTTGTACAGATCAAGTACTCCGCCTCACGGAGTACATTTTTTCTAACTTCAATAAAGATCCGCATCCGAATCCGGATCCGCCCGTGAAAAACACTAATCCGAAACGTACAATAGCTGTCTTTTTCGATGTCGCCAAGGCCTTCGACAAGGTCTGGCACAAAGGGCTCATATACAAGTTGAACCAAGCCGGTATACCCGATAGGTTAGTTCATATCATCCGTGATTATCTCGCCGATAGAACCTTCCGTTGTAGAGTAGACGGTGAACTCTCATCGCCCAGTCCAATACGCTTAGGAGTGCCACAAGGCTCAATACTCGCGCCCACCCTCTTCAACCTGTTCATCAGCGACCAACTTAAGCTCCCGGGAGTCGAGGTAGGTTGTTATGCTGATGATACAGTCATTTACGCCTCTGGCTGGCGGCCGGATGTCCTCAGGAATCGCATCGAAGAAGCCGTTAGCACACTCTGTGATTGGTTTCTTCGATGGCGTATAGCTATCAACCCCGAAAAGAGTGCCGCGATACTCTTCGATCCTAGAACTCGCGATAATAAGTTAAAGCCCATAAGGCTACACAAAACCGAAATACCTTGGAGCACCGAGGTCAAGTATCTCGGCGTTACATTAGACAGCCACATAACATTCGAGTCCCACATTAAGAGAGTGCGAGACAAAGCCGCTATGGTCTGGGGTCGCCTCCATTATTTACTTTGTCAGAAGAGCAAACTGTCCCTCAGGCATAAGCTCACAATATATAAGACTTGTATCCGTCCGATAATGACATATAATTGTCCGGTCTTCGCCCACGCGAATAATCTCGATAAACTTCAGGTTTTGCAGACCCGGGTTCTGCGTAAAATCACCGGTGCTCCTTGGTACGTCCGGAAGGTGGATCTCCACAGGGACCTGGAGATGCCGTCCATCTGGGCATATATAAAATCACTTACGAGTAGCTATTTCGAGCGAGCCGCGAATAATCCCAGTCCGTTCGTGGTATCCGTCGCAAACTACGAACCCGTACCCAACGCTGGGCGATATAGAAGATGTCCGCGACATATTTTTACCGATCCTCCCGATGATATCATGTCAGCGAACGATCAGTATCAGCCCCACGCCCGCACCCGTGTAACCACAGATCGCGCCGTTGCGGTCTGGGGGTAAACTTCGCTCCCGCACACCCGATTAGGCCTCCCACGGCAGCGGCTCAAGCCTAGGTTCGATCCCTCGGTAGGGAGGCCTTGAGTGCGTTGCTTGCGCGATACGGTGACACACCCATACATCACTGCTACAAAACTACACGATCACCCCCAAACACGTGTACGCCTACACGCTACACATTTTGGTGGAAGGGTTTACTTTTTTTCCCTTATCGAACTGAAAAACTTTCAATTTTTCGATAAAAATATATGGAGGAGTTGTCAAGGCGTATATGCTTGGTACACATATACGTCTCGATAACTCAAACATATATGACTATATGAATAGTTAGCTTGGTTTGCTAAAATAGGTCGCGATTTTGCAAGCAACGGGCAACAGCCAAGCCGAAGTGTGCCGTGCACCCTTGAGCTGGTTGCCAAAATAAAATCGGCTGAGTACCTTAAGCGCTCGCCTTAGTAGTCCGGTGAAGCTGTAAAGGCCAATAGCGTAGTCACTTCGAGAAAAAAAAACTACTTTTAGGTATCTAGTCAATAGCAATTAAATATTGTTAGTACTGGGTGTCCACTATCAATCAATTATAATTTAGTATAGGTTAATAGTAGTTTATTAGTTTTGAAAGTTAGGCCATTAGTGGGCTACACTTGGTTCAGCATTGCATAAATGAAAATTGGAATGATACAAAGAATAAATAGCACAATCCTTGTGAAAGCTAGGTAGAGACACGCTGAAGCTTTAACTGGTTTCAGCATGAATGGGTCGCCTCGTCCGGGGTAGTACCACTCAACCCACAGGCGTGAACCCAACGTGAAGTAACAGTGCTTGCATTGTTGCGTTTCATTCGGTCAGTGATAGTACCGGAGACTTAACTTCCATTCTCTCTCCCTCCCCTCTCTTCTCCTCCCCTCTAACACAGGGTGGCAACGCACAGGCGACTCTCTTGGTGTTGCTAGTGTCTATGGACGGCAGTGATCACTTAACATCAGAAGACCCACCAGTTCGATTGCCCTCTATGATATAAAAAAGAGAAATAATGCAGAAATACCGAGGAGTTTAGCCGGTAAGCGTTCGGCGTTATCCAATCGTCGCTGCTGCCCAGCGGAGGACAAGAATCCTGGTTAGGGATTTTCCCATACAAAAAAGTTATTACTAAGTTCGTTTAATGAATAGTCACATTTCAATATTGGCACAATTTTGCAATTTTATTATATGTACTTTACTGTTATATTACTTTATTCTGGAAGCAGTTAAAATATTAAGAATACAAAATAGAGCAACTAGTATATATATGTAGACACTGAGTAAAGTTTTTACTTGTAATTCTACAGAGATGGATGGTTTCATTCCAAGAAACAAACTTAATTACAAGCTAAGATAGAGAAGGGAGCTTAATATTACAGAGTTAATTACTGTTTTATTTAGTGTTTATGTACATTTTACTATTCGGTATACACTTTTACAACAACTGATCCGTAATAATATTCATTAGTGTAACAATTCCATTATTCATTCCATTTCTATTGAATTAATAAGGTTTCAGTCTAAGTATATACTACTATAGAGCATTCTGATAGGTATACAACATCTACAGAATTAGGCAGTAAATAAGTGAATCTGGCATCAAAGTAATCCGATGGTTTTTTTGGCGGGATTTTACTCTGTCATGTAGTGGATTTTATATTTTATTCATAATCTTGTGTTATTTGACTATATATTGTGTAAATTTGGTGGTGTTTTACGTAATATAGTTAGTTTATTATGCATAAGTGAAGTGAATGGAAAATAATAACACGGAGCATGAAATTCTGAGATGCCACAAAAACTCCCTGGAAGGTTCTAGCAAGGGATCCACCATCTTGTTAGAATATGGTTTCACACGATGCTTAATATTGGAATGATCACACGAAGTTTGTGATATTATTGACTACGTGACAATGGCAGTAATAATCGGAAAGATTGATTGCCAAAAATAAAGTTAAAAAAAAAAAAGTAATCCGATGTGACGAAAAACTCGAGAAACAGATTTTCGAGTTATTTACTCAATATTATGACTTTTTATATAGTATACAAAAAGGGTGCTGGTAATTATAAGATTTTTGTTTGTTCAATCATCTTAAATTGACATAGGAAATGTACAACAAATAATAATAAATATGGGAGATACCACAATGCTAGTATAATATTACTTTGTTACCTATTCAGTTTCAAATGGAATTGAGTGCAAAATGCACATTCAAATATTACATTTACTAGCGCCTGACACTCTAACATTTGTTCTCAATACACTAGAGGATTTTGCTAACATTCGGAGCAGTCCGTTAACGGATTCCAATTTAAACTGAACACTGCCATTTTGATAGATATCTATATTATATCATACGTCTTTTTATTGGTAATAAATGCATATAAAACATAGAGTGTACTCGCGGAGGAAGAGACACTTGTCTGGCTTATGTTTGTATTAAATTACAAATAAGAGAATGCTCACAAATCATATGATATACTATACGAAGTTGCGTAGTATAAATATTTAACTATACATTAACTCATCTTTGTATGCTACTAGACCAAGACAGAAACGTACTTATACATACATACTTACATATACACACAAATTCATACCTAGCTTATTTTTTATATGTAAAGCTTAACGACAAATTCATGATAAGTTTCACTGAAATAAAAATATGTTGATCTAATTGTTAATTAAATATTTGTTGAATCAACAAATTCCTAATCAATTTCGGTATATTTTCGTATGACTTATATATTATTAGCGACCCGCCCCAGCTTCGCACCGGTGCAATGTAGAAATTTGAATGAAATACTAAGGACAGTTTTGATCTACATGACATGTACAATGTATTTCATTGGAGAAGGAATAATACTGTATTGTATAGAATTACTTTGTAAATAAAACATTTTTTTGTATAAATATAAAAATGGTCAATGTGGGTTATCCTTTAGAGAAAATATATATCATTGGAGACTTTTTCATCTGTCTTTTGAAGGTATACATTTTCGTAGTACATCGTAAGATTTACACAGCGTTTACAATTTAAGCGTACACAAATATGTTTGTTATGACATCACATTACAAATCATTGAATTTTTCGGCTTTTCTATACTGTAATATGTATGTATTATACGTATAAACCTTCCTCTTGAATCACTCTATCTATTGCTGTATACCAGTGTTTCTCAACGTGGGGCCCACGCCCCACAGGGGGGGGGGGGGGGGGCTGGGGCAATTTAAAAATAGACTCGACACGACTTTAACCCTTTTGCTTTAGGTTATTTAAATGCAATTCTAGATATCGGTGATAAATTTAACAAACAAGGGAAAGTAAAGAAATAATGTTGTAAATAATTATCAAGTATAATTTCGTTTAACGTTATCAAAATATCAACTGGCTAATTGGAGTCGTCAAGTCAACTAAGTTTTCCATTATATGTTTTGAAATTTTACCTACGATGTTTTGATAACAATTTCATAGTGATTTATTTCTATATTTATCAATTATATTTCTTAAGGGAACAAAATTATTTTTAAAGGTTAGAAATTATGTGTGGGGGGCATAAAAATTTTAGAAATATTAAGCTGAGGCATGGTCTAAAAAAGGTCGGGAAACACTGTACTGTATTAAAGTTTGATATGATATGGTGATGATATTGAATAGTTTTCAAAGATCTAAGGGCATAGACAGTGGAAACGACTTCATTTTATCCTATGTAAAGGTGATGAATTAAGTAATAAAGAATACAGAAATAGCCATTTAGTTACTTTAACATTTAATAAATTAAACATTTATGGCGTTGAGTTTGCCGCTTTAGATTTAATTTGCTCAACTTCATTCATTCCTTTTGATAAACGACTAGGCTTTCGGTTAAAGTGGATGTCACGTGAACCGTTGAATGTTTCAGGTTATTCGTTTTATTTACGAGCATACATTAGATGGGTCCACGCTAATTTCTTAATATGTTTATTTGGATATTGTGCAAATATCTTCTGTATTCGAATACCAATACATAACGATTTTAATAAGATCTATCAAACGGTACATAAGTCAATGCGTTGCAACGCCACCTAGTCTCGCGTAACAGTAATACGGATAGCATATACATATTCTCCGTAATAAACACTTCCATGCTAATTTTTATGGAGATCAGGTAACGGTATCCGAGTTTATCAATTTTGATTAAATATACCGATATCTACTTATATATAACTAGCTTCTCACTAACTAAGTAGCTTAACTACTAAGGTGAGTGCTTAAAGGACTTCGCCGCTTGTTAACGAGCTCAAGGGTGCTCTAGAGTCGATCTTCTGCTTGGGCTATTGCTAGCAAGTCTGCTTGCATCAATATAGATTTTATCTATTAAGGAACAAGTACAGATTATAAATACTCTATGTTCTTTTATGGCACTCCTGACAACGCGTGTGCAAAGTTCAGTAGTCAAAGCGTGAAAGCGTAACAAACAAACAAACATTCATAATATTTTTTTTCAATTTTGTTGGTTTCAAACATTCATTTGGTGTTGGCAATATAAAGATAGAGAGAGGTGATCGCAATTTGATACGATTCACTACTTACTCCCTTGACGTGTTGTATGAGCATATTATAAGTCACCAAGATTTGTCAGTCATGAAGTACATAGTCAGAGTCATGGTTATTTCAATATTAGTAAAGATGCAGGTGGTGTACATACCGGAATAATTCAAAGACGAAGTATTTCCACATAACCGAGTAGGTTATTTTAGGCGATACCGTATTTCGTGCGATGGTATTATGTGTATAAGAGGCATCACGACAAAGTTATCATCTATGCGACGGGTGTGAAATCACGAAGTTAGTTGCTCCATCTGTTCGCAGTTGATCCTCAACTATTCAGACGATGAAGGACCGACGGGTATAATTATATTCCGGCATCCCAAGTATATATATGCTTGATTGATAAAAGAAATGAGATTATTTCGAATATCATTTCCTCAATTTAAAAGACACTTGTTAACTTAATAAGTAATACCTGGGCGACCGAGCCTAGCTCGGTTTTTTAAAAAACATTTTTAAATTAAAATAAACTGTTAGGTTTGCCTCATAAAATTAGAATTTTTAGACATAAAAAAAGATATCTCTCTTATATTCTTTTACTTATTATTACTCTTATATTATTACTCTAATATTAAAATTATTAAAATAGCTTGTTAGGTTTGCCTTACAAAATTATGATTTTTTACAAAAAAAATTATATACAATCGGATTCGGCGAAATTTACCTTTATATTCTAGCTATATTTTTTCATTGCCTGAAATACCAATTAAAGAAAGGTTTTCTATGAATAAAAACTAGCTAAATCGATTTATCGTCCCCGAAACTACCTACATACTAAGTTTCACGGAAATAGATGACGCCGTTTCCGAGATCCTGAATTTATACAAATATAAAAGTATACGAATTATTAGTTTAAAGGTATTAGATAAAGTACATTATATTTGAACTTTAAGAATTACTCATTATATCTATCCTATATTTTAAATATCAGGGCGACCAAAAGCTAGCTCAGTGCCTTTCAAAAGATAATCACGATAAACTCGGTAAGTAAAACGTTATTTAAAATATTTGTCCGCATAGTTAAAGTCGTTTCCAAGAAACCGATTGCATGTATAGATATATACAAAAATTTATTCATTTAACAGTATTAGATAATATCAAATTATATTAGTTGCTTTTTTATTATAACAGTTTCAAATGAATTTTATTTTTGTATTCAGTAATATCGACATGAAGACATCCGTGGTAGCCTTGGAGTCCGAGACATTGTAAACAAGTCGCAAAGAAGTCGAATACGCTAGTACGGCCACAAATCGCAGGTCCAGACTACGTCCGAAATACATACCCCAACATTACTGTACAAGGCCCAAGGTATCGCGGTAGGCCTAAAAACGCCGGCTGGATGTAGTGAAGGCGGGTTTAAAAGGAAGGTAATCTCACACAAAAGGATGCCGAAGACCGGGAAAGGTGGAGGAAGTGTAGTAAGAAAGTGGACCCTAGCACCAGGTCGGGAAAACTTTAGAAAGAAAAAGGTTCAGTAATAATATTTTAAGGCTTATTTAACTGTTTCATATTTTTAATAATAATACCAAACAATGCAACGATCTCGACGATTTAAATCCTTGTTTATGACTCATCAAAGTCATAGAAGCTAAATAAGATTTTTTACGCAATTTCTTTTTGTTGCGTGTAATGTTTACTTTGTGATATTTCCTTATTTCAGTCATGATAAAACCAAAAAAAAATCTTAAAAGTATACACTTTATTCTCTATCCATGATAGTTTTATTATAATTTACGTCTCGTCACTGAGTATGTACAAACACGAAGACGACGCTAAAACTTTTTCAATATAGAAAGCTTTATCGAGGGGCGAAGCCTTGGCTTAAGCTAGGATATAGTGACGCAGAACATGAAGATCTACAAGTTTCAATTTCTCAATAAACCTTATTAGTCTCCAAGGAGAATAAGACTTGGATCTTTTATAATTTGAGTTCACTATTTTGTTGTAAACTCATAGTTACATGAGCAATTTATTTATTTTAATCTGTAGTAATTATCTTGATCAATAATTTACATCATCAAAAAATACTGAAAATAAATTCACTTTTGCGTAGCTATATCTTTGGGTTCTGTAAGTTCTTTAAAACTACGCAATGAATTTCAATATGGTTTATGCTGTCATTTAGAAAATATTTTCTAGAAGGGTATTACTAATTTCAGCATGAATGGGTAGTACCACCCTACCCCAGAAACACCGACGTGAAGTAACAGTGCTTGCATTATTGCATTTCGTTCGGTTAGTGAGAACGCCGTAAGACCACCTCCCCCCTATTTGCTCCCCCACAAACACACCCTGGTAACGCATTTACCACTCCTCTGATGTTTCATGTGTCTATGGACGGTGGTGGTCACTTAACATCAGGTGACTCACCTGTTCGTTTGAATGCTAGAATATATAAAAAAGTAAAATACATGCATATAACATTTGTAGATAGTATAAAAAAACTATGTATTTATAATCAATGCGGAAGATTTTTTCGAGTCATTGCTATTACTAACACTAGATTTATATTAAGAGAGACATTATATTAATTTATTATGAAATACCTTACAAATGCCCTGTGAAGAGTCTACCAGGATGATATATTTTTATCTCCTAAGGATAGCCTACAGCAATCAGTTTGCGAATCTATTTTAATCATCACAATATAAAACTGTACACTCTTAAACAGGTTATTTATTTTGAGAGTTTAATGTAGATAAAAGTTACCCATTACATCATATAATTTAATGTATATATCAGATGATATTTTCTCCTCCCCCTTTCCCTACCTCCATACACAAGTCAGCAACGCACTTTCGACTTCCCTGATGTTGCTAGTGTCTATGGACGGCGGCGATCGCTTAACATCAGGTGACCTAGCTGTTCGTTTGCCTCCTTTGATATAAAAAAAAAAAACACAACAGAAGAAACATTATTTGTGTTATAAGACTTATGAAACCTCTTCGAATTTGACGAACATTAAATGTCAAGCGCCAAAAATGGATCGGATAGTACCCTGACGATACAATGCACTT